>JAGSMP010000999.1:0-78787 GCA_029286625.1 Parnassius orleans | reverse complement strand
CGTGAGCTTGTCTTGTATTGGTCCGATTTTGAAGCTACCTCGGATGTATTGGTTTTGCACTTTGTCTAGCACTGTGACGCCTGCAGACCATCTGAGCATCTTCATTTCCGCGACATATATTATATTAGCCTACTGTTTCTTAATAGGCCAGCACTCTGCGCCGTAGGTCATAGTGGTCTTACTGCGGTATTATAAACTTTGTACTTGACGCGGATTGGCATTCGAATATCGCAAAACATGCCTGTCAGCTCTCTCCATTTTTGCCATCCCGTGTTTATGCAACTAAATAGCCTTCGCTGGATAGAATGCTACCGAGGTATTTGAAGTGGTCTACTGTTCTTAGGGTGGAGCCTTGGAGATTTATTGTGCAGGTAGTTGAGGTTGAGTTACAGTGCAGATGCTCGGTTTTCTCTCTACTGATCTTAAGGCCTGCGTTTTCTAATGATGACCTCTACTTTTCCAACGTTGCTTGCGAGGTGAGCGGATCTTCATCAATGAGGACGAGTTCATTTGCGTACAGAATGTTCCAGGGAGCAGGTTGCTAGATTTCAGCCGTCAGATAGTTCATCATGAGGTTGAAAAGTAGCAGGCTGAATGCCGATCCTTGATGGACTCCAACATTTACCTAATACTAAATCTTTGTTTGTTTATTTTTTCAGTGTGAGTATTCTTTTTTCTGATCAAAACTTGTGCTTGTAAATTATCGTATTTGTTGCCTGTTCTGGAATTTTCATTTATATTTAAATTAATTTTTGAAGTTATTTCTTCTAATTGAGAAAACTGTGATTCTATTGAATTTAATTTTTACTAAAATCTGTTCTAATTTCTCTTATAAGTTTCTGCAGATCCTTCATTGTATCTTTATTCTTATGTTTGTTAGCACTTCTATTGTCAAACAAAAGGTTATTGGAAGAGTAACAGACGTGTGTCAATTATTCAATATGGTTGTGAACTTGAGACATAATATTAATTTATACCATTAGATGGGAGGCAGTGGAGTACGATGTATTTATTTATTTTACCTTTCTAATTTATTAATTATTGTGAATAACAGTCAGATAATTTTATTAATATATTGTTATTTACAACATTTTTCTTGTTCTTTTAATATAAGCGATTTGTCTTATTTATTGTTATTATATATATTTTTCACTCACCGTCATTTCCATCAGTAGATTGTTGAATATTACACTTTGTCACTTTTATTTATCTAATACATATCATAACTCTGTTTTAGCCTTATTTAGTGATATTATAACTTTTACACTGAAGAATGAAGATTTCTTTTGTTTATAAGTTAGCCGCACATTTTGAGTACCGTCACAAGATCTTTAATTTAGTCTTTTTTCAATGTTTTGTCCACTATAATATGGAAATTATTATGTCACTGCACTATTTTTTAACTTTTTATATTTATTACCACCGTACTAGTCTTTTTACACTCTTGAGATATTTAAAATTGCTTTTACAGAGTTATTGTACAATGTCAGTAGTCGCGCCCTCTCTTTTATATATTAAAAATAATCAAGTCAAATTATTTGCAAAGATCCATTGAAAAGATGCAATTGACGACAAGACTAGAAGCCAACCAACTAGGACAAATGGTTGTCCTTCCATCATCTTTAACGGAGGACCTAGTATATGCAATGAAAGAACACAGGACGCCATGACCTATGTTAGAATTACGGCGGCCTGATATTTTTATCACTTTCATGCAATCCTCGCTGGGACGAGAAAAAGAGAATTCGCAAGGACAATAATATCATGATAGACACGATATAATTGAGGTGTTTGACCAAAGGTGCAAAAAGATCATGAACCAATTGACAAAGGGAAAACATTTGGTAAAGAACGATGCTATATGTACCAACGGAATGACAAAAAGAGGTCTCCACACATTCACATTCTTTGCTGGCTTCACAAACGTATTACCGGATCAAATCGACAATATAATTTGTGCTAAAATACCGGATCCCAAACGTAACCTAGAGCTTCACGAAATCGTTAAATGTAATATGATACATGTATCCAAGGAACTTAAATCGAAAGTTTACTACGTATGAAAGAGATAATATGCAGCAAACGACACCCAGGGCTCTCATAAGGGAAACTCAAACTGGTGAAGACGGTTATCCGTAAGTACAAGAGACAGTTTACTAGATGACAGTGGGTTCTCTGTTGATATCAAAGGCACAACCATAGATAATCGCTGGGTAGTCCCTTATAATCCAGCATTATTAAAAACATTTAACGCTCACTTAAATGTGGAATATTGTAATTCGGTGAAATCAATAAAATACGTATGTAAATACGTAAATAAAGGTTCAGACCAGGCATCGTTTGCTTTAGAGAATGAGAAGGATGAAGTTAAAACCTAAACAAGTGGAAGATATATAAGTTCATCAGAGGTTGTATGGCGAATCCTTGAATTTCCCATTCATGAATGTTTCCCTCCCGTAGTCCACCTCGCTGTTCATTTGGAAAATGGGCAAAGGGTTTATTTTAATGAGCAAAATCTGAGTGAGAGAGTGAATAGTCCTCCAACAACCACACTTCTATTCTTTTTCGATTTGAGTAAACTGGATAACTTTGCAAAAACATTGCTCCACCTAGAGCACGTTCTGGGCAGGGTTTATACTGTGCATCCGAATAGTACAGAATGCTATCACCTTTGCATGCTTCTTCATGAGATCCAGGGCCCAATTTCGTTTGAAGCGTTAAAACTGTAAATGGTCATGTATACTCCACGTTGCAATCAGCGTGCAAAGCTCTCGGCTTGCTTGAAGATGATCAGCATTTGTTCGCAGCAATGGAAGATGCAGCACTTTGCCAATCACCGCAAATGATTTGGGATCTTTTTACGATTATTTTAGTGTTCTGCCAAGAATCAGACCCTTTAAACATTTGGAAGAAATTCAAAGAATACCTATCTGAAGATTTTAAAGGCTATTAGAAAGAGAGAGAGATGTGGATGTAGAGCACATTAACAGATTCATTTTAACAAATGCCTTTCGTATTAGAAGATGTCGTATTAGCGTTGGGTGGTCGGTCGCAAAAGAGTATGGGCTACCTCAGCCAAGCAAAGAACGACAATTTGAAAATAGAGAGTTTTGAAGAGACAAGTTACGACTTAGCATCATTACAAAAAACAGTTAAAAATAATAAAGGATCACTGAATTACAAACAACAAGCAGTTTACAATCAAATTAACACAAAAATTGAATCAAATGATGGTAGAATATTCTTTTTAGATGCTCCCAGTGGAACAGGCAAAACATTCCTTATAAATTTGCTATTAGCAAAAGTTAGAAGTACTCGCGGAATTGCTTTGGCTGTGGCTTCTTTTGGGATTGCAGCTACACTGCTTGAGGGTGGACGAACTGCTCATGCTACTGTGGCGGCACTGTCACTGTCTGTGGGCAGAACACCTTGCCCGGCGGGAGATCTCCCCTTTTCCTTCCACCCGCCACAGTGGTGACCCCGACGTGATATGAACACGCAACCAAGAACCTTCTTGAAACTACGAGTAACTCTCAAACCTTCGTCATCGTCCTCGTACCCTCCATCTTCGCTCCTGAGCAGATATTGTCCGCAGTCTTCACATCCCCTGCAAAGCCATCTAGTTTTACAAAGGTTCATCGCAGCACCATAATAATGCTTCCTGTTCCTTCAAGCTACTCTGCGCTACTACTGCTCTGAGCCCACTGCTCGTCTCTGCCTTCACGGCACTCCTCGCAGATTACTTGCCTTCCTCGATCTGGCACGCAGACTACAAGGCAATACCTGGCACTTGCACATCTGTCGACATCTAGATCGCACCATCGACCTCCGGTCTGAGCAGGGGGTGATGTGGCGGCACTGTCGTCACGCCACAAGCGAATTACATCGAAGCCTAAATCGCGCTTATCAAAGTTCCAATTAAAAACCGTATATACACAGCTCCGAACTACCACTCGAGCGTTACGCTCCTCAGGCAGAACACCTTGCCCGGCGGGAGATCTCCCCTTTTCCTTCCACCCGCCACACTACCTTCAAGTTACCACTCAATTTAACAACAGCTGATACTCCCATTTGTAATATATCGAAACAAAGTAATTTTGCTGAAGTATTGAAACATACGAAAATGATAGTGTGAGATGAAACAACCATGGCTCATAAGGGTGGCGTAGAGGCTTTAAACAGAACTCTACAAGATATAAGAGGAAATAAGATGTTAATGGGTGGAGTAACAGTTTTGCTGGCTGGAGATTTTAGACAGACTCTACCAGTAGTGCCAAAGAGAACTAGAGCAGACATACAGAGAAGTTAAGGCGTGTCTTAAGAGATCCACTTTATGGACTCTAATTATAATCCTCAAGCTCTCGAAAAATAAGCGGGTACACTTAGGAGAAAAAGAGTCTGCTGGTGGATTTGCGAATCTCCTACTTGAAATCAGCAAAGGTGATTACCCGATAAATAACGGAATGATAACCATCCCTGATAATTTGTGCACAGTTGTATTTACGTTACAGGAGTTAATATCCAAAATTTACCAAGATATTGCTCATATTCACGATAAGCCAATGGAATGGTTGTGTGAACGTGCCATACTAACCCCGAAAAACGACCAAGCAGCGGCAATTAACGATATACTGTTAATGTTTTGAGGGGAAAATGGTGTACACGTCAATGAACTCTGTGGTCAACACAGATGACGCAATTGACTACCTGTCAATTTCTTAATTCACTGAAACTATCGGGTATTCCACATCATAAACTTCTGCGCGTGGGCACTCTGTTATGTTTGTTGAAATTTAAAACCTCCTCAACTGTGCGAATCCCGAATGATCTTCCCTTTGAATTCAAACGAATACAGTTTCCCTCAAAGTCTTCTTTACAATGACCATAAACAAATCACAAAGGCAGACATTAAAATTTGCGGTATAGACTTGAGAAAATTGTTTTTACGGGCAATTCTATATGGCTTGCTCACGCGTAAGCTCGCCAGTAGTCTATAATTTTGGCACACAGTAATAGATTAGCAAAAATGTGGTATATAAAAAGTTTTGTGGTTTACTAGCTTTTGCCGCGACATCCAGTTATTATATATAATGAATATTGTAAGGTTATTTAGTATTGATTGCAATAAGTATATAAATAATATATATATATATATATATTATTTATATTTATATATATATATATATATCATTAACTCATAAAAACAATGCAAAACATTAGTTTCCCTAATGTAAATGTTGACATCGTAATGTTAACATTACTTATAAAGGGAATCGCCGTTGGTTAGTGATGGGTAGGTACTACGCAGTAGTGCACTATTATAGGGAAATCTCGAATAATGTGTTGGCATTGTTTTACGGTTTTATTTAGTTAGGTTCATAAGTACATAAGACGTAAACGATTTCAGACATATACAAATAGCTAGTACATAGGACGTACACGATTTTAGACGTATACAAACCCACATCTCTACAAATTACATTTAAAGTATTAGTCTATCCCGTTCCGTTCAGAGAATTTTTTCCAAAGCAGGTTGACAAATTTAAGGAGTAATAGCATGCTGCAAAATCATCTATTTTACATAATTTTTTGACACAGATTGGAAATTGATAACTACTTGATGTTAAATTTAAATAATATTGTTTTTTTTTAAATAAATAAGTGTTATAATTCTGTTATTATTGTTTCATTTTTATAATCTTTAGATACGACAATTTTAACTATTTTAATTTCGAACTAATAATCGAACTGTCGATTAAAATCGATTAATAATGGATAGCCTTATTTCGCATTATCGATTAATCGATTAGATAAACAATCGTATCGGCACACCATTGGCGCGTGACGGTCGAGCGTAACAGAAAAGTGTGACGATTTTTTTCTCCCATATGTCGATATAGAAGTTTCACTTCAATAAAATGGAACTAAAGAGCACAGTCGCAAACACTAGCTAATAATAATAAAGATAATATATCATGTCTACTACTACATGCAAGCTGGCAGAACACACTTCTTGTAGAAAGATTTTCGGTCATGCACATTTTATATGAAATGTACGTTAAACACTTGGACTAATTAACATTAATTTTGATTACTAGCAATTAAAAATTAAAAATAACAAATTAATGTAGTAGCTCCTGCATTATAATATCATTATGATTCGAAATGTAATCAGTTTTAGCTGAAACACAAATTATTTTCTCAATTCGAAAATTAAACCCAGTATGTGTTATTAAAACAGGGTTCGAAGTGAACTTGAATTAAATATTTCAAAACGTTACTAGATAACACCAACAAAAAATCTAATTTTCCTACAAAAGTATCTAACATAACTCAAGATAAATTTCAGACCCATCCCGAATCATTGACAATCTAGAGTGGAATGGAATTTGGGTAAATCAGGGCACGAAATTGAATCCAAAAGTACGTGTTAGGTAGGACCATTAAGTTAGCTAGAATTTACGGTATCACATGAATTTAAACAATTTAAAATTTTATATTTAACAACATGAAAAATGTTTTATCTTATGTTTTTATTTATTTTATCTTAACTAATTTATGTTAGAAATAATGCTCGGTCAAAAATAATTATAAAAGGCGCTTTTAGCGTTAAGTATTACAAATTATAAAAGTTTCATTTAAACTCGTGTAATTAACCTACAACTTCTTTGATACAAAGTTAAATCACTTGAATTAATTTCTCGGTAGAAAGTTATTGTGATGCGTCCAATTTTCCAAAGTCCAACTTTTGTCATAATCTACATGTTTCAAGGTCTCTATGTCAGTAACTCTGATGCTATATATATATAGTTTTTAGTAGGATGACTTTTTATCTGTAAATGCGCGTGTGCGTGCGAGAGCTTGTGCGTGTATGTGTGATAACGACTACGAACTGGGGTCATTAGATTTTTTTTATATGAGAGGGGGCAAACGAGCAATCGGCTCACTTGATGGTAAGTGACTACCGCCGCCCATGAACAACTGCAACACCAGGGGAATTGCAAATGCGTTACCAGCCTTTTAAAAGAGAGTACGCTCTTTTCTTGAGTTTTAAGTCGTATCGGTCCGACAAAATTGATGGTGGTATTCGATTCCACAAGAAAGTTGTGCGAGGAAGAAAGCTTCTTCTAAATTGCACAGTAGTGGACCGCCAATCATCCAGATGGTACGGATGGTATCTCGAGTTCTGTCGCGGTGTGCGATGATGAAATTGAACGGCTGGAATTAGTCGGAATAATTCCTATGAGCACTCCCTGTGGTAGATAAAATAGAATAAGCAAAGATATGCAACATCTCTTCGCAGTGCCAGTGAGTCAAGCCGATCAGACAGAGCTCGGTCGCCGACGATTTCGAACCGCTCTGCGCTGGATGTGATCAAATGGAAGGCAGCTCCTTCGCTCCGTCGAGAACAGATATCCTATCTGACGTATACGCAAACTCCAGCCCGGGGCACAAAGAAGTGTAATTTGTACCCTATGGTGACAGGTAATGAAGTATATGCATCTCATTCAAAAGAGCAAGGCCGGCTTGCCGTCTCCAGATGGGTGGACAGAGTTAAGGTTCGAGTGAAGTCCCCGATGTTGCAAAAGTCCACAGATAGCGGGCAGGAGTCAACATGGTTTTATAGCTCGTTTACGTTTACGTTTTTATCAATTATATCGAACCTATTAAAAATACACAGGCAATGAGAAACAAAGCCGACAGTGGGAAACAAACCAACAGATGGGCAGCATTATAATCATGGCATAGTAATCTCTTTTAAAAGGCCGGCCACGCATTTGCAATTCCCCTGGTATTGCAGTTTTTGATGAGCGGCGGTAGTCACTTACCATCAGGTGAGCCGACTGCTCGTTTGCCCTCTCATATAAAAAAAATCTAATGACCCCAGTTCGTAGTCGTTATCACACACACACGCACAACCTCTCGCATGTACACACGCACTTACAGATATAAAGTCATCCTCCTAAAACTATATATATATATATATATATATATATATATATATACAGTAAGTCTGATGCTATATATATATATATATATATATATATATATATATATATATATATATATTATTTACTTACTGACATAGAGACCTTGAAACATGTAGATTATTAATGTGTAGTCTTCATGTAAATATAAGAAATTATTGTCAGTGCGCTTACCATCTTCGGTTACATCACCACTTACCATCAGGTGGGAGAGTAGTCAAGATTAGCTTATATAAGCTAAAATACCCCATTATTATACATATAATTTCGATTTTAAGTGCTGTGATCATTTTAACATTTCAAGTATCTCTTTAATTTTTTATATAAAGTTACAGCCTATATACGTCCCCAGCTGGGCAGGCACTCCTCTCATTTCTGAGAGGGTTTTAGGCAAGGAAATGTCCGCGCTGCCCCAATGCGTGTGTTGATGATCTCATATGTCTCGAAAATATTTTTTTTGATTTCAGACATGCAGGGTTCCTCAATGACGTTTTCTTCACTGCCGAGTTACGTGGTAAATTTTTATAGCTATAAAAATTCTAGGAATAAACTAGATCAAATTTTCCTTCTTAATCTTTCTCTTCATTTATTTTTTTAACCATTTTTTAACACATTTTGTCAACAAGTCAACTTAACTAACTACAAACTCTGTAAACCTAATATACATATTTAATGTCAACGCTAATAGTAAAGTGAAAATCGAAACAGGAAAAAAGAAGGAGGGACAGACTTAAGTGATTCGATGAACTAACGCTGTTCAGAATAATGCGTATCTTATAATAACACAGAAAAGCTTTTAAGATGTATTTCACTATTGAATATACATTTTGATTTAAGATATTCTAAAACTATTAAAGATTATTGAAATCGGTAAAGATTGTGGGATTGGATGAATAGAAGGATGGATGGACAAAATGTAATTTTTAGGAATAAAGTGACAAATGAGCAGAAATTTCACCTGATTGTAAGTGGATGCTGTGGCCCATAGACATTTATATTTGTCCTCGATTGAGAATCCAAATGCAGATGTTTTGTCACCTTGAGTACCAAGATTGAATGCCTCGTTTCTGTGCAAAGAGATCCTGTTCTCTAAACTCACCATAGAAACACAGCAGCATAAGCTGCATTTTTACGCTGGTATTCTGAGAGTGATACACCGGTTGAGCCGACCCATTCGTGCTACAAACTTAATATCAGCGTGGCTCTATGTTTAAAATCACAAAACTTGAAATGCATATTAGTATTATTTAAGATTGCGAATTTCACATATGTTGCATCTTATAAATAACCACTAATTTACAAAGTTGAGAGAGGAAATGGAGGATATTTCTAAAGCCATGCATTCCTCCAAAACTTACTATACGGTGTTAATAGGAGACTTCAACGCAAACACAAGGAGAACGGGGAGCTGAGGTTAGGAAAATTTGAATAGGACAACGGATCAAAAGGGTGCTGGCCGACCCATGAAGAAAGAAGGACTCTTTATGATGAACTCTTCCATCCAGAAGCCCCCACAGAAGTGGACTGGTCGAGCCCTGACGGTTCAACAAAAATGAGATTGACTTCATTATGACGACTAGACGGCAAATGTTCAGTGATGTCTCAGTGATCATGAGGGCGAAAACTGGTAGCGATCACCGAATGGTTAGAGGCACTAAACCAAAACGTTAAGTTGGAGCGGTCTCTGTCTAATGAAGTAAACGCTCCGTACCTGTAGTGCTCTAATCCAAAGTCCTGAAACATTTCAGCTCGAGTTACAAAACCGTTTTCAGTGCCTAAAGATTGCAATGCAGTGGACGATATGAATGACTAGCGTGGAAATTATCCATGCAGTGGGAGATAAGTTTTGCAAGACCCGCCGCAGAAGAACACAAAACTCTGATCAAGCTCTTATACATGGTTGTTAGACGGAAATGAAGCTGCAGTCTTCAATAGATTTGACAGCATACAGGCAACTGAACAGACAGATTCCAAATGCATGCGGCTGGACTTTACGTGTTAATACTGCTCGTATTGAAGAAGCTATCGAGCGGAACTAGGACTCCAAATTTTTTCCAGAGATCTGTCTGCTAGAAAGAGCCAAATGTCAAAGCTGAAGACTGAATGAGGCAACATCGTTTCCGGAACACCTGAGGATTTGAGTGAGGTTGAGAGGTTCTATGGGTAGCTGTACAGATCATCGTTGGAGCCACACGCAAGTGTGAGTAACGAGTAAGAGCAAGACTTATCCGACACTATTCCGATGATATCCTAGACATCAGTCTGAGCGAGATTAAAATGGCTCTCCAGCACCTTAGAAACGGCAAGTCCCAGGGCGAGGATAGAATTACAGTGGAGCTTCTGAAAGCGGGTGGAAAACTGGTACTTGAAGTCTTTCAGAAGCTCTTTAACTCCGTCCTCCATGGTGGCACTACACCGGAGGCGTGAAGCAGAAAAGCGGTGGTCTTGCGTTGTTGATATTATGTCACCTGTCTTACACCTCTCTGCAGTTGGATAGGTTTCATACTCTGTTCTGTACTCGGATATATCGTAGCCCTACCTGTACAAAACACCAGCACTTCGATATACTGACAGTCAACTTGGCACCGCTGAAGGGACTGCAGCATCGCCTAAATTTCTGAGAGTCTTTTAGACCTCTCATTTCTGAGAGGGTTTTAGGCAAGGAATGTCCGCCGCGCTGCCCCAACGCGTGTTGAACTTCACATGTCTTCGAAATATTTTTTTTGATTTCAGACATGCAGGTTTCCTCACGACGTTTTCCTTCACCGCCGAGCACGTGGTAAATTTTTATATAGCTATAAAAAATTCTAGGAATAAACTAGATCAAATTTTCCTTCTTAATCTTTCTCTTCATTTATTTTTTTAACCATTTTTAACATATTTTGTCAACAAGTCAACTTAATCAACTACAAACTCTGTAAACCTAATATACATATTTAATGTCAACGCTAATAGAAACTGTAAAGGAAAATCGAAACAGGAAAACAAGAAGGGGGAGGACAGACTTAAGTGATTCGATGAACTAACGCTGTTCAGAATAATGCGTATCTTATAATAACACAGAAAAGCTTTTAAGATGTATTTCACTATTGAATATACATTTTGATTTAAGATATTCTAAAACTATTAAAGATTATTGAAATCGGTAAAGATTGTGGGATTGGATGAATAGAAGGATGGATGGACAAAAATAATTTTTATAGAATAAGGGTGACAAATGAGCAGAAATTTCACCTGATTGTAAGTGGATGCTGTGGCCCATAGACATTTATATTTGTCCTCGATTGAGAATCCAAATGCAGATGCTTTGTCACCTTGAGTACCAAGATTGAATGCGTCGTTTCCAGTAAAGAGGATCCCCGGTTCTCTAAACTCACCATACGAAACACAGCAGCATTAAGCTGCATTTTTACGCTGGTATTCTGTGAGAGCGTGATTCTACACCGGTTGAGCCGACCCATTCGTGCTACAAACTTAATATCAGCGTGGCTCTATGTTTAAAATCACAAAAACTTGAAATGCATATTAGTATTATTTAAGATTGCGGGAATTTTCACATGTTGTGTTGCATCTTATAAATAATGCCACTAATTTACAAAGTTGAGAGATGAGGAGGTGGAGGAAATGTATGAGGATATTTCTAAAGCCATGCATTCCTCCAAAACTTACTATACGGTGTTAATAGGAGACTTCAACGCAAAACTAGGCACAAGGGAGAACGGGGAGCTGAGGTTAGGAAAATTTGAATAGGACAACGGATCAAAAGGGGCCAGCAGCTGGCCGACTCGATGAAGAAAGAAGGACTCTTTATGATGAACTCTTCCATCCAGAAGCGCCCCCACAGGAAGTGGACCTGGTCGAGCCCCGACGGTTCAACAAAAAATGAGATTGACTTCATTATGACGACTAGACGGCAACTGTTCAGTGATGTCTCAGTGATCATGAGGGCGAAAACTGGTAGCGATCACCGAATGGTTAGAGGCACACTAAACCTAAACGTTAAGTTGGAGCGGTCTCGTCTAATGATAAGCACTCCGTACCCGTAGTGCTCTAATCCAAAGTCCCGAAACATTTCAGCTCGAGTTACAAAACCGTTTTCAGTGCCTAAAAGATTGCAATGCAGTGGACGATATGAATGATTAGCGCGTGGAAATTATCCATGCAGTCGGAGCTAAATTTTGCAAGACCCGCCGCAGAAGAACACAAAACTCTCCGATCAAGCTCTTAATACCTAATAAATGGTTGTTAGAAAATGAAGTCTTCAATAGATTTGACAGCATACAGGCAACTGAACAGACAGATCTCCAAATGCATGCGGCTGGACTTACGAAACGTTAATACTGCTCGTATTGAAGAAGCTATCGAGCGGAACTAGGACTCCAAATTTTTGCCAGAGATCTGTCTGCTAGAAAGAGCCAAATGTCAAAGCTGAAGACTGAATGAGGCAACATCGTTTCCGGAACACCTGAGGATTTGAGTGAGGTTGAGAGGTTCTATTGGTAGCTGTACAGATCATCGTTCGAGCCACACGCAAATGAGGTAAACGAGTAAAACAAGACTTATCCGACACTATTCCGATGATATCCTAGACATCAGTCTGAGCGAGATTAGAATGGCTCTCCAGCACCTTAGAAACGGCAAGTCCCAGGGCGAGGATAGAATTACAGTGGAGCTTCTGAAAGCGGGTGGAAAACTGGTACTTGAAGTCTTTCAGAAGCTCTTTAACTCCGTCCTCCATGGTGGCACTACACCGGAGGCGTGGAGCAGAAAAGCGGTGGTCTTGCGTTGTTGATATTACGTCACTCTGTCTTACACCTCTCTGCAGTTGGATAGGTTTCATACTCTGGTTCTGTACTCGGATAGCCATCGTAGCCCTACTGTACAAACACTTCAGCACTTCGATATACCGACAGTCAACTTGGCACCGCTGAAGGGACTGCAGCATCGCCTAAATTTCTGAGAGTCTTTTAGACTCTCTCTCATTTCTGAGAGGGTTTAGGGCAAAATGTCCGCCGCGCTGCCCCAACGCGTGTTGGCGAACTTCACATGTCTTCGAAATATTTTTTTTTTGATTTCTCAGACATGCAGGTTTCCTCACGATGTTTTCCTTCACCGCCGAGCACGTGGTAAATTTTTTATATAGCTATAAAAAAATTCTAGGAATAAAGTAGATCAAATTTTCCTTCTTAATCTTTCTCTTCATTTATTTTTTGAACCATTTTTTAACACATTTTGTCAACAAGTCAACTTAACTAACTACAAACTCGTGTAAACCTAATATACATATTTAATGTCAACGCTAATAGAAACTGTAAAGTGAAAATCGAAACAGGAAAACAAGAAGGGAGGGGACAGACTTAAGTGATTCGATGAACTAACGCTGTTCAGAATAATGCGTATCTTATAATAACACAGAAAAGCTTTTAAGATGTATTTCACTATTGAATATACATTTTGATTTAAGATATTCTAAAACTATTAAAGATTATTGAAATCGGTAAAGATTGTGGGATTGGATGAATAGAAGGATGGATGGACAAAATGTAATTTTTTAATAGAATAAGGGTGACAAATGAGCAGAAATTTCACCTGATTGTAAGTGGATGCTGTGGCCCATAGACATTTATAATTATCCTCGATTGAGAATCCAAATGCAGATGCTTTGTCACCTTGAGTACCAAGATTGAATGCCTCGTTTCCAGTAAAGAGGATCCCCGGTTCTCTAAACTCACCATACGAAACACAGCAGCATAAGCTGCATTTTTACTTTATTCTGTGAGGCGTGATTCTACACAGTTGAGCCGACCCATTCGTGCTACAAACTTAATATCAACGTGGCTCTATGTTTAAAATCACAAAACTTGAAATGCATATTAGTATTATTTAATTGCGGGAATTTCATGTTGTGTTGCATCTTATAAATAATGCCACTAATTTACAAAGTTGAAAGATGAGGAGGTGGAGGAAATGTATGAGGATATTTCTAAAGCCATGCATTCCTCCAAAACTTACTATACGGTGTTAATAGGAGACTTCAACGCAAAACTAGGCACAAGGGAGAACGGGGAGCTGAGGTTAGGAAAATTTGAATAGGACAACGGATCAAAAGGGGCCAGCAGCTGGCCGACTCCATGAAGAAAGAAGGACTCTTTATGATGAACTCTTCCATCCAGAAGCGCCCCCACAGGAAGTGGACCTGGTCGAGCCCCGACGGTTCAACAAAAAATGAGATTGACTTCATTATGACGACTAGACGGCAACTGTTCAGTGATGTCTCAGTGATCATGAGGGCGAAAACTGGTAGCGATCACCGAATGGTTAGAGGCACACTAAACCTAAACGTTAAGTTGGAGCGGTCTCGTCTAATGAAGTAAACGCTCCGTACCCGTAGTGCTCTAATCCAAAGTCCCGAAACATTTCAGCTCGAGTTACAAAACCGTTTTCGGTGCCTAAAAGATTGCAATGCAGTGGACGATATGAATGACTAGCGCGTGGAAATTATCCATGCAGTCGGAGCTAAGTTTTGCAAGACCCGCCCCAGAAGAACACAAAAACTCTCCGATCAAGCTCTTAATACCATGGTTGTTAGACGGGAAATGAAGCTGCAGTCTTCAATAGATTTGACAGCATACAGGCAACTGAACAGACAGATCTCCAAATGCATGCGGCTGGACTTACGAAACGTTAATACTGCTCGTATTGAAGAAGCTATCGAGCGGAACTAGGACTCCAAATTTTTTGCCAGAGATCTGTCTGCTAGAAAGAGCCAAATGTCAAAGCTGAAGACTGAATGAGGCAACATCGTTTCCGGAACACCTGAGGATTTGAGTGAGGTTGAGAGGTTCTATTGGTAGCTGTACAGATCATCGTTCGAGCCACACGCAAGTGTGAGTAACGAGTAAGAGCAAGACTTATCCGACACTATTCCGATGATATCCTAGACATCAGTCTGAGCGAGATTAGAATGGCTCTCCAGCACCTTAGAAACGGCAAGTCCCAGGGCGAGGATAGAATTACAGTGGAGCTTCTGAAAGCGGGTGGAAAACTGGTACTTGAAGTCTTTCAGAAGCTCTTTAACTCCGTCCTCCATGGTGGCACTACACCGGAGGCGTGGAGCAGAAAAGCGGTGGTCTTGCGTTGTTGATATTACGTCATATTGATATTAGTCTCTGCAGTTGGATAGGTTTCATACTCTGGTTCTGTACTCGGATAGCCATCGTAGCCCTACTGTACAAACACTTCAGCACTTCGATATACCGACAGTCAACTTGGCACCGCTGAAGGGACTGCAGCATCGCCTAAATTTCGACCATTGAGTTCTATGTACTACGTACTAGAGAAGCTATTCCAAACAAAAAATGTGCACTACTCTGTTTTCGCGCATGCGCGGGAGATAGTAGATTTTAGTCTATGATTGTAGATAGCGTGGCATATAAATGAAGAAATTTATTTTTTCTATTGTAATATTATTACCTATTTGTCGCCTTTCTTGAAGAATCAAGAAAGGCGACAACGCTCTCTTGAAGTACTACAGACCGATTTCCATTCTTAGCCGCGTCTACGTGCAATTTTCGAGAGTCATTACCAATCGTCTCACACGCAGACTCGACTACTTCCAGCCTCTCGAATAAGCTGGTTTCTGAAAAGGCTTTAGCACCATAGACCACATAAATACCCTTCGGCAAATTGTACAAAAGACCAGGGAGTACAATTTGCCACTATGTCTTGCGTATGTGGACTATGAGAAAACCTTTGATTCCGTCGAAATTGGGCGGTGCTGCAGTCCCTTCAGCGGTGCCAAGTGGACTGTCGGTATATCGAAGTACTGAAGTGTTTGTACAGTAGGGCTATGATGGCTATCCGAGTACTGAACCAGGTACGAAACCTATCCAACTGCAGAGAAGTGTAAGATGGGTGACGTGATATCCCCGAATTCTTAACCGCTGTATTGAAGACGTTTTCTAACTACTGGACTGGAAAGGATACGGTATTAATATCAATGGCGAGTACATCACTTACCTCTTGATTTGCCGACGATATAGTCCTTATAGCAGAATCACTGGACGATCTAAGCACTGTGCTCAATTACCTCAATAGTGCCTCACAACGGATAGGTCTTAAGATGAACATGGACAAAACTAAGATCATAACGTCCATAGTTGTGGGGAGCACTTAGTCTCGAAGATTGACGAGTATGTTTTACTGGGACAAATAATCCGACTACGCAAGCCCAACTTCGACCGACAGGTCAATCGACGGATTCAACTCGGCTGGGCAGCGGTCGGGAAATTACGACACATCTTCTCGTCAGGTTTACCTCAAAACTTGAAAACGAGACTGTACAAACCAGTGCGTGTTGCCAGTGATGACTTATGAAATTGAGACTTGGTCTTCACTGTTGGCCGTATGTGGAAGCTCAAGGTCGCTCAGCGAGCTATGGAGAGGGCTATGCTCGGGGTTCCTCCGCGTGATAAACTTAGAAATGAGGAAATCCGAAGTAGAACCAGAGTGACCGACATAGCCCAACGGATGAGTTAGCTGAAGTGGCAATGAGCCGGCAATATAGCTCGAAGAACTAACAACCGATGGGGATAAAATGTTCTCGAGTGGCAGCCTCGTACCGGTAGGCGAAGTGTAGGGCGACCCCCCACTAGATGGAGTGACGACCTGGTAAGACATGCAGGAAGTCGATGGATACAGGTGGCTCAGGACCGTGCTTTGTGGCATTCCTTGGCTATGTTCAGCAGTGGACTTGTGAAGGGCTGTAATGATGATGATGATGATTACAAAGTTGAAGTACTGTAATGTTTCTGGCTAGGAGTCCGTCTGGGTAGGTTCCACCCTCTTGCCTCAAAGCAGTGCTCGCATTGCTGTGATCCAGTCTGAGGGGTTAGACAGCCAGTATTATTACAGGCTGTGAGGCATTCCATGTAGTAACTCAGAGATAATAACGCATCTGTAGCCTTCTTTTTTATGATAGCTGCAGGTATCTATGAACTGTAGTAGCCACTTGCCATCAGGTGGAATATAAGTTCGTTTCTCACTTCAGTTCTGAAAAATATACAAGTTGCGTGTTTTATATTTACATTAGGTACCATGAGAAAAAGCGTACAGAAAAATCTGATGCGTTGTCAATTTTTTCACCTCAATTACTGTCATTATACTGTCTTTGTCTCCTCTCAAACTGGATCATAGAGTGGATGCACTGCCGCTTGGTCGAAAGCAAAAGTGGGATGTACTCACCAAACTTCGTCAACCGCTGAATACACGAAGTGACTATCTAGGCTAAAATATCTAGACGGAAGACAAGGATGTCTATTAAAGTCTAGAAATACGATTAAAAATCTTCGTTGAATATTAGTGGTTTTAGCGCAAACACGGGTTTATTAAAAAATACCTATGGATAAAATCTCCAACACAGCTAAAGCAACATGACTTTAAAATTGACAAAATAAAAACAATATTCGCGAAGCAATAACGTACAAAAGCTAGTTTACATACTATTTTAATTAAATAATAGACGACGGAACGGACTACCCCAGGAGGGTACCAGCACCCCTGGAGAATCCCTCGCTGAGCATCCACGACCATGCTACTCCACTCCTGAGCGTGGGGCTCAGGCTGCCCCGCGTATTCTGGCAAAATCCGCTCAGAACAATAACTGCTCGGGGAAAACTGAGCAACAAGACCAAGTGACCCCTGCCACGCTATCCGTGAATTTCTGCAACATCAGGGGACTTCACTCGAACCCAAACGCCGTCCACTACTATCTCGAGACGGCGAAGCCGGCCTTGTTCTTTTTCTGACCGAGACGCAGCTGTCCTCCGGCTGATACTGTATCTCTCCTACCCAGGGTACAAATTGGAACACCCTTTGTGACTCGGGCTGGAGTTTGCGTATACGTCAGAGGACATCTGTTCTCGACGCCTCAGCAGTCTTGAAGGTTCGGACCTGTCTATCCTTTGGCTGCGCGTAGATAGCGACGACCATCCGCGCGTCTACGGGTGCCTCTATACGTCCCATAGCGGTAATGCCGAAACAGACCGACTCATCGACCACGTCCAAATGGCTACAGATTCCTTGCTACAACAGGTCCCATCCGCAGAGATCGTGATCCTTGGCGATTTTAACGCCCACCACGCCGAATGGCTCGGTTCACGTTTAACCGATCATGCGGGAAGATCTGTTTATGACTTTGCCTTGGCATATGGTCTGAGCACAACTGGTTACTTCCCTACGCGGATTCCAGATGTGGAGGATCATACACCTTCCTGTTGGACCTTCTGCTGACCTCTCATCCGGATGGATATCAGGTTTCCGTCGATGCCCTCTCGGCTCTTCGGACCATTGTCTGATCCGGAGTGATGCCACTACGCCCTCGCGGTTGCGTTCTGCAGGTTGCCGCCGTGTTTGGCATTACAGGTCGGCGGATTGGGACGGAATGCGGTCTTTTTCGCATCCTACCCATGGGGGGTTTGCTTCTCGCCGGATGATCCCAGCGCTGCCTGACTCTGTCACTGATGTGTGTTACAAGGAATGGAACTATTTATTCCATCATCTGTGATACCCATCGGAGGCAGATCGCAGCCTTGGTTTGTTCTGCTCCTATAAGACTGCATTACGCAGCAAGCAGGAGTGCATCAGGCCTGGGCTGAGGCTTCGGCGGCTTGGGATGTAAACACCAGCATGCTTAAAAAAAGTATAATCTCGCCTCCAGGTCCTTCAAAGTGTTATTGCAAGGCAAAGTCAGAGCACATAGGCAGAATTGGCGAGAAACTAGTTCGCCTTCCTTGGGGAACCCTGCATTCTGGTCTCTCGCCAAGGCTGTCCATGGGAATTTCTGTAAGCCATCACTACCATCTCTGCACAGGAGGACGACTCACTGGCCCACGCCGCAAAAGAGAAAGCCGACCTTTAGGCTCCCATTTTGCGTCCAACCTCGACTTGATGATGGGGGAACACACCGCCGACCATCCCGCGGTGAGTGCTCCATGCCGGATGTGCGGCTCACAGCGCTCAGTTCGCAAAGCACTTTCCCTGACATCCACAAGTCGAGTGGGCCTGACGGAATCCCCAATTGTGCTGAGGACGTGTGCCCGGAGTTGGCACCGGTTCTAACGCGTCTTTTCCGGTACTCCTACCCCTATGCGTAGTCCCGAAATCATGGAAGACAGCTTTTGTCCAACCGATCCCTAAAAAGGCGACTGCTCAGACCTGTCCAACTACAGGCCTATCGCCATCACCCCTTGTTCTCCAAAATAATGGAGTCCGTTATAAACTGCCAGCTCATGCGGTACCTTGAGGATCACCAGCTGATTAGTGACCGCCAACACGGTTTTCGTCGGGGTCGATCAGCTGGTGATCTTCTGGTCTACCTGACTCATAGATGGCGGAGGCAGTAGAGTCCAAGGGGAGGCATTAGCCGTTAGTTTGACATTGCGAAGGCTTTCGATCGGGTTTATACAAAGCGCTTTCTCGAAGTCCCTTCCTATGGGCTTCCTGAGAAATTATGCAATTGATCACCAGCTTTGCAGATCGGAGCATCAAGGTTGCAGACGGTGCATGTCCGACTATAAAGCCCATTAACGCTGGTGTTCCACAAGGCTGTGCTATCACCAACGCTGTTTCTTCTGCATATCAATGATATGTTGCAAACCGGTAGCATTGATTGCTATGCGAATGACAGCACTGGTGATGCTCTATACACCGGCCGTGCCAATATTTCTCGGGAAAACGTCGCCGAGTACCGGAACAAACTTGTAGTTCGAAGTCGAGACTTTGTTGAACAAAGTCTCGGATTGGGGCGACTAAATCTAGTCCAGTTCAACCCCAGAAGACACAAGTTTGCGCGTTTACCGCTAAAAGGAACCCCTTTGTCGTATCTCCTCAGTTTCAAGCAGCACTTGTTGCCTCAGCCAGTATCGGAATCCTCGGCGTCGACATATCGAGTGACGCAGCTCTGTTGTCACTTGGAAGAGAAGGCCAAATCCCCTAAAAGCTTGGCGTGCTCAGCAGAGCGGGACAGTATTTCATGCCGGCACAACGCCTGCAACTTTACAAGGCGTAGGTTCAGCCTCACATGGAATACTGTTCCATCTCTGCTGGGGCTCCCAGTGCCAGCTCCTTCCACTTGACCGCATCCAGCGCAGAGCGGCCTGAATCGTCGACGACCGAGTGCTTCTGATCGGCTCGATTCATTGGCGCTGCGAAGAGATGTTGCATCTCTGCATTTTTTCGCATTTACCACGGGAGTGTTTGAGGAATTGTTCGGATTAATCCCAGCCGCCAAATTTCACGAACGCACATCGCAGCAGAACTCCTGATACCATCCACACCATCTGGATGAGTGGCGGTCCACCACTGTGCGATTTAGAAGATGTTTTCTTCCTCAACAACTTCCTTGTGGAATAGTTTACCACCAGCTATTTTTCCGGACCGATACGACTTAGGGACCTTCAAGAAAAGAGCCTACTCCTTTTAAAAGCCGGCAACGCATCTGCAATTCCTCTAGTTCCCTGGTGTTGCAGTTGTTCATGGGCGGCGGTAGTCACTTACCATCAGGTGAGCCGCATGCTCGTTTGCCCCCTGTCCTATAAAAAAAAAAAAAACTTTCGCCTTTACGAGGGCTTTAGTTTTCTTCTACAGTACAGTAAGAAATTTTCTCGCTTACAACCGATTAATTGAATTATTTGTAGATAACTATTTTTATTCCGCCAAGGTAAAATTAAACCTTAATTCATTTTGAATAAATAATTCATAACATCCAAATTTTCAAAAGTTTTTAGTAATTACTAAAAAGTTAAACAATTATAACTTATTTCGACAATAGCGTGTCCTATTCGGATGTATTTGAATCATTTAATTTTGTTATCAGCTGAATTTGGTCGTTAACAATTATTGCTTTGACCACAAATATGTTAGTCGCGATTTGCAGAGACCAAAAGTAAGGTGATCTTTATGACCACGGTTGATGAGGACTGCACTCTTCCTTTTTTTTTTAAATATAAAAATTAGTGCATGTATACAATCCCCTCTGTTGGTAAGTGGTAATAAAGCTCTAGATGGTAAATCGCACTGTCTTATCGTAACAAAAGCCTATTCCCTCTTGACTTAAAGACACCCAGATTGTAATAGGACGATAATACAGACGACGGCAGATTTTTCCACTCAAGCAAATTGTTTGTTTCGAATGCGTGGAATATCGACAACAAAGGGGTGAAGACGTGCCGACCTCCTGGTTGTTCGATGGTGGAAAGAGGACCGAGGTATTAGGACGTGCAAATCCTGCACGCACATTTGACGAATTCTTGTTCTTGAATTTCAGTTTTGGAATTCCGACAATGATATGGGTGGATCCAGTGGTGTATTGCTTTTTTTTTTCAATAAATCGGGTTGTAAGTCGTGGCTTCGTACAGCCCTATCTTTTATTAGCACGCGCAATGCGCTTATATTAGTAAAGACGGTAGTAGAAAAATAGGTCACCTTTGAAGTATTGCAAAATAATATATATAACCATATTATGTATTACAAATACATATTTGAAAAGTATTTAATGATATTATTAATGTAAGCATATCTTAATACTTGTTATATTCATATGTAATAAAGTATTTTATGTTTTTGTTTTTTAAAAAACGTTACTTCCACACTAGCATTTTCTCCTGTATCGTAGGGGCAGTTTACATACATAAATTTCACAAGGACAAACATCCAGACCCGCAATAATTATTTGTAGGCCATACAAATATTTGTTCCGTGCGGGATTCAAACCCGCGGCCCTTAGCGCTGCAAGTCATTGCTGAGCCACTGCGCCGCGGAGCCGTCAGTATTATGAACCATTTATTTACATAACATTAAAATATAAAATATTTATTACCATAATATAAAAACCAAAAAACTAAAAACTTAAATTATCGTACTGTCCCACTTGGCGAGGTATAGTGCCAGCCCTCTTATCGCCAGCAGCGACGGTAAATCGCGGAATCGTTCCTTTAGGAACTTCGCCGCACGTGTTGGGTACACGGAGAGATAATAAAAAATCAACAAAATGTAATGTTGAATGTAATGAAGCAAAAAAAAAAAAAACAAAGAAATTACGAAAGTCATATTTCTCGTCTAGTACAAAGCTTACCCTTAGTTTGAATTCAATTCCAGCGCTTGCTTTATAGTTCCCACAACTTTTATTTCACTCTAGATAGTTTTGTCACCGAAACCGAATGTGCTTGTGATATCTCTTGATTTATGTAGGAACCTTTCTTTTTAAATTTAGATTTTTATCCAGAAGTTCTATCAAGGACGTCACTTTACCTGCGTAAATGTTTGTACTAACCAAATGTACTTAGGCTTGTTACCCTTATTACTGGAAACGAGGCATTCCATCTTAGCCCTCAATATATGCGTGGCAACGCATCTGCAGTTTGCTTCTTAGTTGAGAACAAATGTAAATTTCTATGGTCTGTGTGCTCGTTTATCACCCTTAATTCTATAGAAAATATTTATTTGACGGGGAGGGTTGCTCCCTGTTTGAACACCTTGCTCTCCATTACCATCTTCTTTTGATTAAACTGAGGTTAAAAGCGAACTTGCACTTTAGCCGCATATTAGTAGTTCCACGGGAAAGCATTCGTTAGTATCCGCGGCCCTGCCAGTGCCTGCCGCCTCTTGGCGGTCTCTCCTCGAAATAGAACAACTCTTCTCCCTTCTCAGGTAAGGTGCAACATTATTCAAGGTGCGCCTTCTTCAGCAGCCTCCAACTCGATCAGTGGAACGGACCATCTAATCCAATATGCGGAGTCACTTCGATTACTGGCAACCTAATAATGGCAACAGTCCTGCAATTCCTCTTGTATTGAGTTGTTTATGAGAGACATCGATCACCTACCATCAGGTGATCCGCATTCTCGGTTACAACCTTTATTCAAACATTAAGTTACTTATTTTAATAAGTGAATAATTCATTCACCTTTAAATTTTGGATTTCAACTGACACTAACTTAAATAACTTTGCTAATGTTCGAATAAATCTAGTCCTCAATTTTCTATTTTCCTTAAAGCCATTTTTCTACCTCAAGAGAGCACCAAATCCAACGTCAACAAGTTCGTTGAGGAGGATCGAATCGCTTAACTCATGCGACCCGACAAATAGAGTGGGGTTATCGGGGGTTTGGCGCCAATAATGGGTGCTATTTGTCAACTGCTGGCAATACTTGAGCACGTTTGGATATTTTGATTAAGTGGCTATTGAAGATTTGATGGAGGGAATTTAATTCCCTAAAACGTCATATATCAACAAATTATTGTAATATAGTTAATTAAAATATATTATTGTATAGCGATGTTACGGTGTTATAATTTTAATGTCTTTAAATTATAAAAATATAATAAAAATATAAAAACAACTAACTTTTCTTGTTTTTTAGAAAACAAAAAAAAAAGCACGACGCTACAGCACTAATAGTTGGAAGTACTATTTTAATATGAAATGAAACACTTTTCACCAATACAAGTTATGATTTATTATCTCTTTTTAACCTACTTATATAATACAACAATCTATCTCGGTTGCACACCTTTTCAACTACTTTATTCTATCTTTCTAACATTATTTTTAGAATAAGGGTGACAATCGACCCCACAGTCAAAAAGGTAAGTAGATGCTGTGGCTGTGGCTATAGACATCTATTTTCATTTTAAAATCAATATTGTGCGGATGCGGTATCACCCCTGAGAAATAACTAAGATGGAATGCCTCGTTTCATGTAATAAGGACCTCCGGGTCTCTGGAATTTTGCGTGGTTCTAATACGTACAAAATAGAAGAATATAAAATTACTTTAACTTTCCTTTAACACATCTTAAATGCTTGTGTTGGGTGTGGTTCACGACAGTAGTCGGGTGGCGGATTCGAACCCGCGACCTTTGAGTGCGCAGTTCGCACTCTGCTATCAGGCTACTACCGTTGATAAAAATTATAAAAGTAATAACTTGATCTGAGAGTAAAAGTATGTTAGAAAAGGTTTAAATGAGTATGAAAAGGTTAAATAATTAAACGTGTTGATTATAAATCTGTAAAACAGAATTCCACATTTTAATTAAACTAAGATTGACACTTTCCGGTACTAACATCCCTAGTTCCTCACAGAAGTATCTCTATTCAGTTAGCAGGAAATTGAATCAACGCTTAATTGTTCAGAAGTAGTTTAAGTAGATTTCACTTACTAAATACGTAGCAAACTCAAGTTGTGTGATAAAGTTCAACAAATAAAACATAAATTTATTTTACGAAAATTTGTATCGATTCCACTTTTAATGTGTAAAATATGATTTTTTTAAAATAAAACTGAAGTAACAACTGAACTTACCGTCAACCTGATGGTAAGTGGTTACTAGAGCCTGTGGTAAACAACTGCAGCTAACTTGAAACAAAGAAGGCTACAGATGCATTGACCTCTGAAATCAAACATGAAATGCTTTACAGACTGTAATTACACTGGACTAAATTATATCTTTTAGACCGGAACACAGCAACGCATGCGATGCTTATTGGCGCCAGAAATAAATAGGAGGGTGGTACCTACCCATACGGTATTTTAAGCAGAAGGAGTCCTACTACTTAGTGAAATTATTTAATTATTTTTTTATAGAATATGGGTGAGAAGCGAGCAAACAGTCCACCCGATTGCAAGTGGATGCTGCGACTATAGATATCTACTCTTATTCGATCTTTCCTCGATCAAGAATCAAATTTCGTTGACGACACGAGACGTTGCGATAAGATGCGTTATCACCACTGAGAAATAAGATAATATACCTCGTTACCAGTAAATCTCCTCCAATTCTCTACACTCACAATTTGAAACACAGCATTATTCTGCAGTTTCACGCTTGTATTGTGTGAAAGCGTGGTTCTAGCCCGGTGCATTCTTGCTACACCCATAATGTAACGTACTCTATTACGTTGGATTACATATTCTAAATAAGAATTCAGAAAAAAGAAACTTTTTAAGTTGTAACAGAACATACATGCACACTAATTATACCCAAAATATAGTATAGTGAGTATAGAATTTCTTAAAATTATATCTATGGAAGTAAGTTTCTTCAAAATAAACTTTAAGTATCTTTTCGGGTATCACAATATAGTATGTGAAGATACTTTATAAGTTATTCGCTTTTTATAAAATCATATTTACGAATCACTGAAGCTCCCGAGGAGGCGTCATTAATCATGAAGCAGTGAGTTTGAAATTTAACAGAACACCACCTGGCAATTTCTCAAGAGACCAATCGCTTCATATTTTATATTATCTACGTTACATTTATAAGTTAGGTAAGATTTAATGTAGCAGGTTGAAAAGGCCGCTTCTATTATTCTATTATTATACTGGATTTCTTTTTCATCTGATAAATATTATGGGAATCCTTAATGTTTCGTGACGTTTTAATCATAGATTTAATTCAAACTTGATATGCAGTTTTTTTTTCTTAATTTAATATGGCAAAAGAGCTAATAGACCTGTCACATGTCATAAAAGTTACATTTCATTACATCCAATAAAAGTCCACGGCTGAACACATGCTTCCTCCATAGATTGCTGTGTAGGAGGGAATAGTGCCATAGTTGACACTCTCGGCGGGCGGGTTGGAAACCGCATTTTTCTATCGACTTCAAAAAGGATGAGGTACTCAATTCGACTGTATTTTTTTATGTATGTTACCTCATAACTTTCTTCTGGGTAAACCGATTTCAATAATTCCTTTTTTATTTGAAAGCTGGTGCTTTTCAAGTAGTCCGATAAAAATTTGATCAAGGTCTGACCAATAATTTTTGAGTTATTCTTCATAATATATATTGAAGTCGGTTGTCCAAAATTTAAAATGTAATTTTTTTTTATTTCTATTAATAGGAATTATTAAAAGGAAGAAGCTGCTGCCCATCTCCTGTTTCAGTTTCCATCTGCCACCTCTTACGACACCCACGGGGCGATAAGGGGTAGTGCATATTCTTACACCGCCACTTCACGGTAAAAATTGCTACAGGATAAAAAAAAACTACAGCTACTTTATCACATCCGAAGACTAATATGGAACTCACAGTTTGTAATTAGACCGACTCTTCGTACCCACCAGACTAGATCTCAGCAATGGATGCGCAAACAGATAATATGATAGTACCTACTGAAACGACAGAAAAGAAGTTCTTTAGAGTTTTACATTGAATAATAACTATTTTCTTGTCTAGAAATAAGAAAAAAATCATCTAAAATCCAAATACACCTTCGATTTAGATAAAATGGCGAATTTAGGTAATCAATATTATATCTTCTATTAGGCTACTTTAATATTTCAATTTTATTAATAAAAACTTTGTCAAAGATAAATTCTAATTTATTTTTTATAGTATAAATATGAATTAGCAATAACCCTAATATCGAATATTCCTTCATTAATCACAGGACAAGATGATGAGAACATGCATACCTTCCACAAATGTTTTTCATATTTGAGAAATTGTCTTAGGGTGGTTACAACACCAATCGATCGATCGTCGATCGATGGTATCAATCGATGGTGGAACGGATTAGTCGACGTCGATTAATAGTTTCTACCACACCGATCAATCGACGGTAAAATAGATTAGTCGACATCAATCGAGCTGCTAGATTATTCAAGAACCCGCCTCGCTCCGCCGACCGCTATTTAAAATGTCTTCTAGATGAATTAAAGGTATCGGCCTTAAAAGACGGTCGAATCCAGAGTACTCTGCGTTTGCGTCTCCGTAATAATACATATACATAAACACTCACGCCTGTTACCCAGAGGGGTAGGCAGAGACTACGGACTTCCATTTAGCATGATCCTGGCACACCTCTCTCGCCTCCTTTACATCCATATATCTACGCATACACGCTAGTCGGTTAAGGGTACTCCTAATCTGGCCTTTTTTCAATATAACGACAATTTAGTCGATAAACCTTCGTCTAGGGCGTCCCTTCCCGACTCTGCCGTTCACTTCTGCAACATAAAATTGCTTTTTCACTCTTTCCTCGTTCATTCTTTCTACATGATCAAATCACCGAAGCATTCCTTTCTTAATCCTGGTCACAACGTCATCTTGCAAACCACACTCTTCTCTTATCACACCATTTCTTACCCTGTCATTCAGATTCAGCCCTAGCATACTCCTTAATGACCGCATTTCTACAGCATTTATTCTACTCTCATGCTTCTTCTGCCAGACCCAACTTTCACTACCATACATTAAAGTAGGGACTAACACAGCATTATGAATTGCCAAACGTGCCTTTTTTGACATATTCTGACTCTTCATAATAGCGTGTAGAGCCCCATTCACTCTATTTCCTGCGTTCACTCGTCGTTCTATATCCTTATCATATCTACCATCCCTACTAAATAAACATCCCAAATATACAAACTCATCCACTTGCTCAATCAACTCCCCTTCTATTCTTATTTCACATAACGTTTTACTTTCTTCTCTTCAAAACCATCACTTTCGCCTTACTTGCGTTCACTTTCATACCCCTTTCTTTTAATGACGAGTTCATTAAAGTAACCATCATTTGCAACTCGGCCGCCGACGATGCAAATATGACTTGATCATCGGCGTACAAAAGGCATTTGACGGTTAACTCACCGTACACATTCCTGTCCACTCTTTCATAAGCCTTTTCTAAGTCCATGAACGCACAAAAAACTTTCTGGTTTTTGGCCAAAAACTTCTCCGCAATCATGCGCATGGAAAAGACTTGATCCGTACACCCCACCCCTTTCTAAATCTAGCTTGTACATCCCAAAATTTTCCATCAGTTTCTTCCATAACTCTTTCAATTAACACCTTAGCATAATAATGCCAGCAAAAGCGTACTGGCCAATAATAACGGATCCTTTTCTGAATACATTTTGAAAGATACTGATGATGAGCCCACAGCCACATCGATTAATTGTCGATCGACGTCGATCGATGATTGAACAACGTTTTATCGACTAGTATCCGTCTATCAGGTAAAGCTATCACACCAATCGATCGACATCGTTTTTCGTCAATTAATGGCATCGATCGACGATCGATCTATTGGTGTGATAACACCCTTAAATGGCGGTGATTAATTTTGGAAATTATTTTGTAACTAACTTCTGAGAGCGAATATTTCCATTTTAACCGACGATTAAAAACATTATGACATTAATTCTACTTTGTTTTATGAACTCAAAATCAAATTATAATTTCCTATCCTCATTAAAGGACTTACTTGCTTTTACTGAAAGAGTAAACTTTCATAGCGTTAATGTTTAAGTTTGTTTATATATTTTCTAAAATCTTAAAATAATCATCATAATTACAGCCTTGCACAAGTAAATTCTGAACATAGGCCTCCCCTAAAGAAAACCATAAAGTACGGTCCTGAGCCAGCTGCATTCATCGACTTCCTGCATCTCTTACTAGGTCGTCACTCCATCTAGTGGGATCGCCCTACGCTTTGCTTAGCGGTACGAGGGTGTCATTCAAAAACCTTTCTTGGCCATCGGTTGCGTGCTCTTCGAGTTATATGGCCAGCCCACTGTCACTTCACTGGTGATAATGAATCCAGTAATAAAATACGTAAGATAGTTCTTACCCCAACTTCTTCCGGGAATGTCCTTCAGGCAGATGTCGGTAAGAAAATCTCGTATTTTTTCCCTTATCGCTGCCGTAAATAGAATAAAATATATTGATTTTTATTTAATAAAAGTCATTTTACCAACGGTTCAGAAAGTACTACTGTCCAAGGAAGAACCAGCAAGAAACCCAGTAAACTTTTTAATATTAAGTTACAATATTATAATGTTGTAGACAATAAAATATAAAAACAATTAGTAGGCAGCATTGTAGCTTACACATCATTCCTGGGGGTTATAATCAATCATGGTTTGTTTAATAGCATAAAAACCCTTCCTAAATAACTTTTGTTTAAAAAATTCAAAATTTATTGATAGATAGGCCCAGCATGTTTTCTGGGATTTTGTAGTATAAGCGTATACGTAATGAATACGCGCCGTGCGAGCCGTCGATAAAATCATCGTCAACAAAGTCAAATTCATTTCATTTTCCCTATCACTAACATAGAAATATAGAATATACTAGCTGTTACCCGCGGCTTCGCCCGCATGGTCACTGGGAAATGAACTATCCATTGCTTTTTGAATTGAAAGAAAACTGAGTTTTATAGATTTTTCAGAGATGCAGCCATTAAAAGGAAACTGAGAAAAATTGATTCGTCAGCCTATTTAAATGTTTTGAAACGCAGCGTATTAATTGATTGTGGGAATTTTGGAAAAAAAACTAACTGAACACTATTTTAAGACGCTACTGTACACAATGTTATATGTTTTCCATTCGGGGAAAGAATGTGGAGATTCTGAGCATTTGACACACGCGAACATGCTACATACAGCTGACCATGAGAGAAGCACGGTTTTTCTAAGTTGACCCCCGCTACCTGTAACGTTTGCCCTTGCGCTTTATTAATTGTCATTGCAAAACTCAGCTTAATAGGAACTGCAACCTTTTGAATTGAAAAGGAAGATCTGTGGAATTATAGGGATCCGTGGTATAATAACATTTTCACCTTTTCCTACGCCTGTCTGTAGCACTGATTATGTTCCGTCCAAGATGTGTCACACGCAGCCTTGTCCCGTTACATAACCGAGGAGCATCTAAATTTCGCATTAGCATGACTGGGACGCCTAATTTTAATTGAAGCTATGTGAGGGCACACCTGACAACTCTAGAGAATTTAGAAACTCTACGGGATATGAAGTGCTCTGTTCTGTGTCCATAACTGTGTCTACTAACAAATACTCGTTACTTCCTGCTACTGCTTAATATATCTAAATTTATTTTGTTAACGCTCATTTTTGTGCAAGAATCGCTCCTTTCACATAACCATTTGTCTTCATGCATGTTGTTCGTTAAATCTGAATAAACGCTCTGCAATTAATCGGAATGACTCTGTACTAAATTACAAAAATCTCGTCAATTTAACGCCCTCAGAATCCGTTTCCAACCGCCCATCGCCAATTTTTAATAGTGTGTCAGCATAGTTTCCAGGATTGATATCATTATACAAATGCACTCTCATATTCCTAGTTAAACTGAATTTTGTCACCTTGTTCCATAAAAGGTATGCTTTAATTTCATCTGCAGGTGTGCCTTTGAATGACAGGTAAAGTTTGGCGAAAGTCACCAGCCAGTAAAACCACCATTCCTCCCATTACATCGGTGGTTGCTGCGCAAACCTGGAGCGTTCTGTTATAGATTGTCAATGTTAAGTAAAATGCTTAATAATCATCTTAAAGTGATTAGGTAAGTGTCTCATCAAAACCGCAGTGTCAGCATTAAGGGACACTACTGCCCAGCGCTCCTCGGGAGCGCCAGTCCTATCTCAAACGCCGAATCGTTACCATCTCTTACTTTCGTGTCTGCAGTTCGTAATTCTAGTTCATAATTCTAGTTCATATTTCGTAATTAAACGTTTATTTGTGCAGCTCATTTAAAAGTCTTTTTAAAAACCCTACCGAGGGAACCCGTATAATATTTGGTGGCAGCGGTGGGATACGAAAATCCCTACCCAACTACGCCTGAAGAACTTACTACGTCATAATAGCGTTCCTAAAGTGAAGTGCCAAAGTGCTAAAGTGCCAAAGTGCTAAAGTGTTTGCACAAAATCATTAATTATCATCTCCATCCTCCGTTGAAACGGAGGTCTCCAGCAACCACTGTTCCACGGTCCGCAGTCCACAGTGATCTGTGGAAACGATGCTGATCATCATCATAGCAGCTACGTTCCTGTGAGTGATTAAAACAACCTACTATTCCTTGTGCGAATACCAAACTATCTTATTGCGTCCAACTTAGAGCTGATAAGACTCGCGTCGACTTTGTTTTGACTACTGCGCTGCGGCGACTCACCCACAAACGTCTATAGTGTATAAGTAAGCTAGCATAAGGAGGACCTGACCTTGTATATCACTCTTATTCTTTTTTTTTTTGTTTTTTTTGTTGTTTTGTTGTTTTGTTTTGTTGTTTTGTTTTCTGTGTTACTAAACCATGACTTCTAAATCTGAAGATGGCGCTAGCGGCTCTAAAGGCCCCAAATTAGAAATCGACGAAAAATCGAACTCAGTATTCTTTTAAGTTCATCAAACCCTTCGACGGATCGCGAGAAAATTAAATCCGTTCATTACTAACTGTCAAAGGCTTTCGAAATTGCTACAAAATCGCAAAACCCATTCTATTCAAATTTATACTAAGTCAATTAGTTGACAAAGCCGAAAGCACGTGTAGTATTAAAGACTCTGATTCTTTCGAACAGTTCATTGATTTCATTAAACAACAATTTGGTGAGAGGAAACATTATGCTCACCTACCACCGGAGCTCCAAGACTGTAAACAGAGCCCGACCGAGACAGTTAATCAGTTTGCACTAAAATTGAAACGTGCCCAGAAAATTACTAACGGAAATAAATATTTCTATACCAACCAAAAGGAAAACAGAACTAGCAGGACGTGTCGCTGCCATACAGGATCTCTCTCTCCACACTTTTATAACAGGACTCAACTCGCATCTCACAAGTAGTCAGATGTCGTAACCCTGACTCACTGAACTCTGCTGTAAGTTTCGCGGTAGAAGAAGAAAAATTATTTCCAGCATACAAAGAAGGTCAAACCTGAACGTGAACTTTTACAATGATAAACCAAAAATACAAACTCTCGCCGCGAATCTCAACCAATTTCGCGCAATTATCGTCCTGACTATTCCAAACCATCAATACCAACGACATGATCTGTCGTTATTGTAAAATATAGGACACAGTATTGAAAATTGTCGCAAAAGACAATATAACAATAGCAGAAATCAGCCCTCTGCTTCCAACTCCTACGGTCGCCAACCAAACCTTGCCCAAAATCCTAATTCAAACCCAACGCGCAGGGTCCTTAACGTAAACCTAGATAACGAAGAGGGCGTCGACGAAGTTGATCGCAACGATTTAAACGAGTAAAATTTCCCGATATGCGTCGCACGGGAAATTATTCCTACTATTTCAAAGACGATGCCTCTATTACTACTAAACTTACCAAACCCACTGTTTCCACCGAATCTCCTAAATCAATTACTAAATCCACTGTTTCCACCGAATCTCCTAAATCAATTACTAAATCCACTGTTTCCACTGAATCTCCTAAATCAATTACTAAATCCACTGTTTCCACTGAATCTCCTAAATCAATTACTAAATCCACTGTTTCCACTGAATCTCCTAAATCAATTAAAACCCACTGAACCTCTGCATCACATACCAAATCTACTAAATCCACAGATCCAATTACTAAATCTACCAAATCCACTCTATCGCAAAAATCTTATACTAAATCTTCTAAATCCACTGCTTCTATCCCAGTTCCAAATCCAGACGATTCTTCTCCCAACTCCTTACAAAACCTGAAAATAAAAATAATATGAAATTATATAAAATTAATAAGAATACTGAAAAAGTACTTACCTTATGTCATTATCCAAACTTCAGTAGCCGACAGACCTCTGTCCTTCCTAGTTGACACTGGTTCTTGCGTAAGCCTCCTAAAATTAGATTCCATGACCACTATCCCGGAATTAAGTGATGAAATAATACTCCTTAAAGGAATCGACCCTGAAGTGAAACAACCTCAACATTAGGGAGTTTTAAACTACAAATATTTCAAAATCTAACAAACCTTACAGTCACAAATTCCACGTTGTAAAAAAATATTACCTAGTTATGACGGTATTATAGGTACCGATCTGTTAAAGAACCTAGGTTGTCAAATAGACTATCACCAGGAGTGCTGCAAACAGACGAGAACTGTATTAAATTAAAATTCACTGAACCTTTATACAATATCCCGCCTCGTTCGAAACCGTTATTGAGTGCACTGTAAATAATATAAAGAAGGTGTTATACTAGACCAACACATCTCTGCCTCGTTACTAATCGCAAATTGCATTGTTAAAGTAAAAGATAATAATCGTGTCAACATTAGTTGTAAACATTCCGAAAATCTGTCGTCCTTCAATCTAACTCAACCCAGCAATAGAACCTTTAAATAGTCAAAATTATCCTAATCACGATGAACCAAAGCCTCAACTTAACGCTACTACGCGAACTAAAAGGTCCTCGAACAACTTAGAATATCTCACCAATGAAGAGGAATCCAATGCCTTACTACAAATTTGTAAAGACTTCTCCGACATCTTCCACCTTCCAGACGAACAACTTACCTACACTAAAGCCACTGAGAATAAAATAAGAACGACCACAGACATTCCTATTCAAACCAAATCCTATAGATTCCTGAATGCCACAAAAAGGAAGTAGAAAATCAATTCAATAAGATGTTGGAACAAAAATAGTGATACCTTCAATTCACTCCTGGTCATCACCCATTTGGGTCGTGCCTAAAAATTAGATGCTTCAGGAAAGTGAAAATGGAGAGTCGTTATAGATTACAGAAAACTCAACGACATTACCATCGGAGAAACTTATCCTATCCCACAAATTAGGAAATTCTAGATCAATTGGGGAAAAGTCAATATTTCACAACTTTAGATTTAGCCTCAGGCTTCCATCAAATTCCAGTATCTGAGCAAGACGCCCTAAAACTGCTTTCTCCTGTACCTCAAGGCATTTCAATTCACGAGAATGCCGTTTGGGCTAAAAATGCCCCGTCAACTTTTCAGAAACTCATGAATACATGCCTATGTGACTACAAGGCTCACGCTGCTTCGTATACTTAGACGATATCGTCGTGTACTCACCTGACCTTCCAAGTCACATCCAAAATTTATCCTGTGTGTTCAATAGACCTCAGAGATTATAACCTAAACCCAACCAGATAAGTGTGAATTTCTGTGCAAAGAGGTCGCTTATCTTGGTCACGTCATTAACAAAGACGGTGTACAAGCAGATCCAAAAAGATCGTAGCCATCAGGAATTTCCTGTACCAAAATGTCCCAAAGACATTAAATCTTTTCTCGGACTCACCTCCTACTATAGACGCTTTATTCCAGACTTTCCAAACTAGCAAACCACTAACTCTCTCCTGAAAAGGATACACCTTTAATTGGAAAACGAACAGCAACTCTGTTTTCGAAACGTTACAGAAAAACTAGTAACGTCACCTGTCCTTGCTTACCCTGATTTTACCAAACCTTCATCCTCACTTGTGACGCCTCAAACTTCGCTGTTTCTGCTAGAATAGCACCAACTCCTAACCTAACCCAACAAAACATCGACCTGAACTTGAAAATCTCTTACAAGACCCTCTGTTAGACTTACCTTCTCCTATTCCATTCTCCTTGAAAACGAAGACCTGCTCAACCAGGATCTTAACAATGATTCTAATACTATACCTACTAATCCACCGAATCCTGCACAACCGACATTATCTCCAGAACTGCTTGACCTAGAACCCAACTTACCTTATCTTGACCTCAGTCCTGACAGCGCAGACCTCAACCTTGACTTTGACTCACTCCAGATCCCTTCACCAGAAACGCAACCAAAAAACAACGACAACTACTGCAATTTCTGAAAACAAATCCGAATAAAGGAAGCAACAATACAATCCTAAAGAAACATAACGAAAACCTTTTGAAAACAAATTGCAAAATCATATTAACCCTACATCTATAGACTTAGACGAATCCAATCCTATTTTGATATAATCCCTCTCCGAAAACGTTGATGAAATTTATAGCTCTGAAAAGAATTACACCGATTTCTAAAACTAATTACGAAAAAGAGACGGTTTACCTCATCTTCACTAAAGTGCATCATTTTGATGAATCATCCTATCCTGCTATTTTCGATACTCTCAAACAAGTAAGAGACGAAATCTTGAAATCAGAACAAACAACCTGAGATTGCCATTTCCGACTTCAGAAATCCATTTGATCATCATTCATATACTAAAATTTACAATATTCTTACCATATTTTTAATAATACAAAAATTCAAATTCATATTTACCTAAATAAAATAATATATCCTACCTATGAAAGACCTAAAATAGTGAAAACCATATCCCCGCATCTGGACATTTGGGATGTGTACGGATGTATAACAGAATTGAGAACAATTTTATTGAAAGGCATGAGAAGCGACATAGACGACTATGTCAAGAAATGTAAACTTTGTCAAGAAAATAAAGCACTAAGAAAATTAAACAAAGCCCTATGGAAATCACAACCAATCCACAATCAAAGAAAATGAAAACACCTGAAAAATGCAATTGACGCGATATCTCAAGATATTCTAAATCTGACATACGTCTCAAGAGAATTAGGTATTAAGTCTCGCATGCTAGAATTAACGTCTATGATAGAAAATAGCCTACTAGCCTTATCTTTCAAGGTTGAAGACATAATTAACTCTATCATGTTTAGTAAGTCTAACATCCTATATCCCACTATCTTAACACCTAAAGAACTCTACACCGAACTGGTAGATAATTACAGATTCTTACCTGAATCCAAACAACTTCCGGTTCCTTTAAATCTTGATAACATTCATACTATTTTGAATATATCTGAAATATCTAGTTACTTCAATAAAGAAAAGTAGTGTTTATAGTAAAAATTCCTCTAATTAATCCTTTACAATTAAATGTATATCATAACTTACCCTCTCTGGTCCCTCATGATAAAATAATCCAAGGTCGTATTCGACCATCATCCCATCTTCTAAGTACATAGGTATAAGTAAAGATAAGTCAATGTATTGTAAATTAGATAAGCTAGATTACTGTAGAATAATTAATAATAATCATTACCTTTGTGAAACATCAATATTGTACTCCTCCTCTGCTACACCTTCCTGTGAAACGGAAATTATTACAAAGGTACTTACCTCGATACCGCCGATTTGTAAAACTAAATTCATTCACGGCCACGTCAGCATTTGGCAGCCACTACGCCATAATAGATGGTTATTTGTAATATCTGAAAAAACTAAAATAAGCATTGAATGTAATAACTCTCAATCTAACGAAATGGAAATTAATGGAAATGGTTTACTATACTTACCTGCTGAATGTATCGCCTATTGTAAAGATACTCGTTTAATACCTCATGAAAACCGTGAAATCCAAATGAAAACTATTGTCTCTAATTTTAATATTTTAAACGACTCTTGTTGTAATGTAATAGCATATAATAATATTGTATCAAACTTACCTGTTGTTAACCTTAAGAATGTAAATTTAGATTCGTTAGCTTATGATAATCCTGAAATTCTGAAAAGCCTTAATAATATTATTGAAAAACCACATATTGTTCTGTATCAAAGGTATTATTCTAGCATTATGATTGTAACTGTAATCTTTATCGTATTGTTTATTAAAGACTAAGGAAATCTAAAGAAAATAATACTCCTGAAAATGATAACCACGAATTAGATGAAATTAGCACTTCAAATATCAATACGGGACCCTCTCTTAGAATTGGCTAGAATATAATTCATTTACTTTTAAAATAGGTAAACTTCACTTAAGAAAAAGGTGTAGTTTACACTAAATCGGGGGGCTGTTATAGATTGTCAATGTTAAGTAAAATGCTTAATAATCATCTTAAAGTGATTAGGTAAGTGTCTCATCAAAACCGCGGTGTCAGCATTATGACACTACGCCCAGCGCTCCTCGGGAGCGCCAGTCCTATCTCAAACGCCGAATCGTTACCATCTCTTGCTTTCGTGTCTGCCAGTTCGTAATTTAGTTCATAATTCTAGTTCATATTTCGTAATTAAACGTTTATTTGTGCAGCTCATTTAAAAGTCTTTTTAAAAACCCTACCGAGGGAACCCGTATAATAGAACGAAGAATGGATCAGTCGCCGGAGTTTCGAGATGCGTATACGACGCAGATGAACAACCTCCTAGAGAAGCTGCTGGCCCGGAAGCCCAAAGAGGTGGGAGCGACACAAGACGGCCCATGGAGGACCCTAGGATTACTATGGATGACCGAAGAGGACGCGCTGACATTCAACACGTCCATGAACAGGGTACCGTACGAGGTTAAGATGCTCCATCGACCACCGACCAAGAGGGAAGCGTTGAGCGCAGTTATGTCGGTTTTCGACCCACTCGGGTTGCTCAGCTACCTCACCATCACAGCAAAGATTCTACTGCAAGACTTATGGCGTATGAAGAAGGTCGGATGGGACGATGAACTACCCGAGGAGGCAGCAGATGATTTTATGAGATGGCTACGAGTCGTCGAGGAAGTATCCCAGCTGTGACTTCCGAGATTATGGCTCCTACGGGAGGAGGGAGCGTCAACTTCACGTATTCAACGATGCAAGTGAACGCGCGTACGCTTTCGCGGCATATTGGCGTATCCGTTATCGTGACGCTACGGTTAGGGTTACGATGGTAGAGGCCAAGGCGAAAGTCGCCCCGATTAAGAAGACTCAGTATACCGCGATTAGAGTTGCAAGCGAACTTGATAGGCGCGCGACTCGCGGAATTCGTGCAGGACGAACACAGAGTGAGAGCAGATAGGGTCGTATATTGGACGGACTCTACTACCGCGCTGCACTGGATAAGGAACGATACAGCGCGTTACATTCCATATGTAGCTCACCGACTCGGGGAGATAGCCGAGAAAACATCACCCGACCAATGGAAATGGATGCCGACTGCACACAATATAGCAGACCAGGCAACGCGCATGAACTTCTTAAGCAAGAGAGAAAGCGACCAATGGTTCACCGGACCGTTATTTCTCTACAAGGAAGAAAACGAATGGCCACAGCAACCAGAACAGAGGGCAGGAGAGAACTACAATATAGAAGAAATTGTGGCGCATCAAATCGAGATCAAGGACGCCCTACACCTGCCAGAGATAGAACGATTCTCTTCATATGAAAAACTTATCAGAGCCACAGCGAGGGTCATACAGTTCGTCGACACCGTGCGAGGACGGGCTCGAGAATTAACCCCACAGCACATCCAGAGGGCAGAGCGGCTGTAGATGGAACGCAGCCAGGTCGATAGTTTCGCTGAGGACATCAATTGACTTAAAATAAGAATTTGCTCAACGGCAGCGCCTTAAGGAAGGTCGACCACATAATCGTATATTATATCGCATCCACTAAGGTATTGCCTCTTTCATACCATCGGGTCTCTTGCCATCGTCTCTAAATATTCCATAAGACTCTTACACCAAAAAATCTACATATAATTAAGAGCCCTTTAGATACAATTGTTCAGAGAACCGTTACGGAACAGTTTGGACCAGCAATTTTTATTATAATCTAATGTTTTACTAAAAAACAATATAATTGTAATCTCAAATTCTATAGAGAATTCTAGTAAAGAGGATCAGATATTACTTTTGGAAAATTATTATATTCAACATTACCAGCGGGAAATATCAGCATACTGCAGCATCTTAAAGTGATTAGGTAAGTGTCTCATCAAAACCGCGGTGTCAGCATTATGACACTACGCCCAGCGCTCCTCGGGAGCGCCAGTCCTATCTCAAACGCCGAATCGTTACCATCTCTTACTTTCGTGTCTGCCAGTTCGTAATTCTAGTTCATAATTCTAGTTCATATTACGTAATTAAACGTTTATTTGTGCAGCTCATTTAAAAGTCTTTTTAAAAACCCTACCGAGGGAACCCGTATAATAGAACGAAGAATGGATCAGTCGCCGGAGTTTCGAGATGCGTATACGACGCAGATGAACAACCTCCTAGAGAAGCTGCTGGCCCGGAAGCCCAAAGAGGTGGAGCGACACAAGACGGCCCATGGAGGACCCTAGGATTACTATGGATGACCGAAGAGGACGCGCTGACATTCAACACGTCCATGAACAGGGTACCGTACGAGGTTAAGATGCTCCATCGACCACCGACCAAGAGGAAGCGTTGAGCGCAGTTATGTCGGTTTTCGACCCACTCAGGTTGCTCAGCTACCTCACCATCACAGCAAAGATCCTACTGCAAGACTTATGGCGTATGAAGAAGGTCGGATGGGACGATGAACTACCCGAGGAGGCAGCAGATGATTTTATGAGATGGCTACGAGTCGTCGAGGAAGTATCCCAGCTGTGACTTCCGAGATGCTATGCTCCTACGGGGGGAGTGGTAGAACGTCAACTTTACGTATTCAACGATGCAAGTGAACGCGCGTACGCTTTCGCGGCATATTGGCGTATCCGTTATCGTGACTCTACGGTTAGGGTTACGATGGTAGAGGCCAAGGCGAAAGTCGCCCCGGTTAAGAAGACTTAGAGTATACCGCGATTAGAGTTGCAAGCGAACTTGATAGGCGCGCGACTCGCGGAATTCGTGCAGGACGAACACAGAGTGAGAGCAGATAGGGTCGTATATTGGACGGACTCTACTACCGCGCTGCACTGGATAAGGAACGATACAGCGCGTTAGTACTCACCGACTCGGGGAGATAGCCGAGAAAACATCACCCGACCAATGGAAATGGATGCCGACTGCACACAATATAGCAGACCAGGCAACGCGCATGAACTTCTTAAGCAAGAGAGATAGCGACCAATGGTTCACGGACCGTTATTTCTCTACAAGGAAGAAAACGAATGGCCACAGCAACCAGAACAGAGGGCAGGAGAGAACTACAATATAGAAGAAATTGTGGCGCATCAAATCGAGATCAAGGACGCCCCACACCTGCCAGAGATAGAACGATTCTCTTCATATGAAAAACTTATCAGAGCCACAGCGAGGGTCATACAGTTCGTCGACACCGTGCGAGGACGGGCTCGAGAATTAACCCCACAGCACATCCAGAGGGCAGAGCGGCTGTAGATGGAACGCAGCCAGGTCGATAGTTTCGCTGAGGACATCAATCGACTTAAAATAAGAATTTGGTCAACGGCAGCGCCTTAAGGAAGGTCGACCACATAATCGTATATTATATCGCATCCACTAAGGTATTGCCTCTTTCATACCATCGGGTCTCTTGCCATCGTCTCTAAATATTCCATAAGACTCTTACACCAAAAAATCTACATATAATTAAGAGCCCTTTAGATACAATTGTTCAGAGAACCGTTACGGAACAGTTTGGACCAGCAATTTTTATTATAATCTAATGTTTTACTAAAAACAATATAATTGTAATTTCAAATTTATAGAGAATTTAGTAAAGAGGATCAGATATTACTTTTGGAAAATTATTATATTCAACATTACCAGCGGGAAATATCAGCATACTGCAGCATCTTAAAGTGATTAGGTAAGTGTCTCATCAAAACCGCGGTGTCAGCATTAAGGACACTTGCCCAGCTCCTCGGGAGCGCCAGTCCTATCTCAAACGCCGAATCGTTACCATCTCTTACTTTCGTGTCTGCCAGTTCGTAATTCTAGTTCATAATTCTAGTTCATATTACGTAATTAAACGTTTATTTGTGCAGCTCATTTAAAAGTCTTTTTAAAAACCCTACCGAGGGAACCCGTATAATAGTTCGATTTAGTGCTTCTACAGCTTTTTATGCGACATTGTACTTACGTCCCACACTAAAAGTTTGCATTGTCGTAGCATTATACCTCGTGCACTATTTTGCTAAAGTTGCAGATCGGTGATTCTTCCTGGCTAGATTTAGAGGAGTTTTAAAACAGAATGTGCAGTCTGCCTTAGCAGCGTGGCGGCTATACCGGAGGAAGATACGGCCACAACAATGTTTTTATCTTTCCGTACTTGCGCTAATAATAAATTTAACAAAAATGTCTTCCCAGTTCCTCCAGGGGCATCTAAAAAGGAAAGTGCACCATTTCCAGATTCAATTTGTCCTAATACTTTGTCAAAAACTCGTTTTTGTTCGGGAAGCAAGCGGGGTACAAATTCGGCTACTTGCTGCTTCAAAGCTGGTGTATCGTAGTTTGTTTCACGTATAATTTCATCACATAGGTCATTTTCGGTTGTTCGCTGAGGGCTTATCATTCCAAAGTCGCTTAATTTTTTGCCTACCATTGCCATTACTTTATCTTCAACTTTTTCAAGTGCTTCATTATAAATGTGTTCATTGTATGTTATGTTCGCGTGTGTCTGCTTCCTTCTCTGACCTTCGCAAAATATCTTCCGCCATGTACTCTTTATATTTGTCCCACAATTTATGTGCATTAGATAGCCCGCAAGATGATATGAGAGTTGCATAAAGATCCCTAATTTTGGCTGGTGACTGGCACTGCACAGCTTCCTCCATGGTTTCATCCCAGTGATTATCGTTTTCTAAAAGATGCAGAGCTTCACATGCTTCTCTATAAGTTGCGCATTCCTGACCGTTGACAGTTTTAAGGTCTTTTTATCCTGTAGGACCCCGAACATGGTGCAGCAGCAATCGTAAACAGAAACATTCAAAATTAGTTACATGGACGGTATACACACGACCAAGGGCATCTGATTACTTTACACCGGGCCAATTTGCAACAGGCGCGCCTTGAATACGGCGTTTCCACTCCTTCCTAGATGTGTTCCAAGTATAATAGCGGGGGACTTCAGAATATAACAACGTTTTTGCAAAGGGGTCGGTTTGACAAAGTTGAAAGAAGGCTGTTAGTGTAGTTTTTGGCGGTGATGCAATTCTTTCTTGGATATTTCTTCGGTGAAATATAAGCTCTCCATTTTCTAAGTGCACAGCAAGGTGAGTAACTGTTGGGTGCCTTTCGTAAAGGGAAGCCGAGACGCCACGCTGCCTCGTTACTGCTGACATAACGCCCTGCTTGAAAGGTCTGTACTTCATTAACGGATTGCCTCACCTTCACTCCTGAGATTAAATATTGCTTGGTCGCTTCCTTTATTTATGCCTTACAGATATACTTGATTGCGCGGACAGAGCTACATGCTTCTACATTAATGTGGGCATTAAACATTTTTACAGAATGGGCGAACAGGACAATCCAGCTGTTATCTAAGGTTTGAACGCTCCAGAGCGAGATTTGATTGTAACTTTCCTGCCACCATCTTTGGGAGCTCTGCGTCTGTATAAAGGATAGCCATTGTCATTGTGCACTGTTTCTTTTAATAGCTGTTCAGGAATTTCTTTGTACATTTTCCTTCTTTCTTCACATGGCGATATTGAATTTCGTGCTCCACATGGACCGTGAATCATATTTCGGACGATGGTATCATACAATTCTTTATCTTGCTCAGGATCCGGAATCTCGGCGCTTATTATGTCGTCTATTTGGCTGGGCCGCAACTTCTCTTTAAGCCATATTAGAATGTGCATGCGGTAATCCTCTTTTGCCATTCAATTGAATACATGAAGCACTGCACCTCTCCGAAAATTTTCCTTTGTTAATTACATACATTAATTTTGTACTTTTAATCTAAATACTCTAGCAACTAAATCGTGTCTGTCAGTACTTTTTGGCCCGGCATTAGCTCCTCGGTTATTTTTTCCATGTGGGATTGCAAGTAAGTAAAAAGATCAGGTCTTCCGTAAGTTCGTACACAGGCGAATGCGTCTTGTGTGTACTCATGTAGGTAGCGGGGACTGTTAACGAATGATGAGGGCAGAATTACCATTTTACCTAAATCCCTAGGGTTTACATTGGCGTCGCTAGAAACTGCATCTTGTATATGTATATAATTCTCAAAGCGCAGCTTTTTTTGATTTAAAGATATATAACGTATTCAGTAGCTCTTAAAGTAGATTGACGCTCTGCCTGTTCAAGACGCCTTTGCTGACTTTGATCAGGTGTTTCAGTAGCTCTTAAAGTAGCTTGACGCTCTGCTTGTTCAAGACGCCTTCGCTGACTTTGAGAAGGTATTTCAGAAGCTCTTAAAGTAGCTTGACGCTCTGCCTGTTCAAGAAGCCTTTCCTGACTTTTAGGAGGTGTTTCGGAAGCTCTTAAAGCAGCCTGACGCTCTGTCTGTTCAAGACGCCTTTGCTGACGTTAAGAAGGTGTCTCAGATGCTCTAAAAGCAGCCTGACGCTCTGCTTGTTCTTGCCTTCTCAATTCAGCATCTTCTAAAGATTCTAGCGATCGAGCTAATCTTTTCGCTTGTCTTTGAGAAGATACTCTTGAAAGGCTGAACTTACGTTTGCGAGGCATTATGAAGTAAGAAAAAACCTATTTATAAAAAAACGTTAAAATACCTAAAAGGAATTAAATTTCCTTTTAAATATTTTTTTTAAAGCAAATCCAAAGTATCTAAAAGGAATAAATATTCCTTTTAAATATTTTTAAAATCAAAACAACAAAACCAATTCAAGACACAACACGAATCCGAAAACGATAGACAAAAAAATCGAATCAACTTAAACCAAATCACAAAACAAATCGCAGAAAACCGAAATCGAAAGCAGTAGTCAATATAAATATAACCAACGAAAAAGAAGTAAGTGTATAGGTACCGTATACACTATCTATACTATTAATATTCCTTTGAAATATTGTTAAACAACCTAAAACAACGAAAACCAATTCACGATTCTAAATAAACAAAATCCAAAATCAAAGCCAGAGTCTAAATATGTATAAAGGAATACCAACCAAATCAACAAAACCGATCCAAGAAAATACACAAATCCGAAAATGAAAGCCAATATAAATCCATTTATAATATTAGTATGGATTCAACCTTAACCAAATCACAAAGAAAATAACAAACAACCGAAATCGAAAGCAGGTAGTCGAATAAGCTACGAAATAGAAACAATTTAAGCGTATAGGTACCGTATGCACTATAAGTTGACGCACGGCTCAACGGCGGGAGTTAAGTACATGTCAGGAAACATTTCGGTACCGCGTTTTAAAAACATAGTAACGAAATCTAGCGGAATCAATTTAAACTTTGTATACGTTAGTTAATAAGAACTCTCAAAAATATTTTCTTATAATTTTGCACAATTTTTCTTATTAATATTGATTCATTCATAACCACATATAAGAAATGTATTCATTTCCGTTCAATAAATATTACTAAGGCTTATTAATAAGGCTTACTAAGAACTGTTTCACCATTGAATAAAACTATTTTTACGGATTTTATCGCGTTTAATTTTACTAATTTTGATTCCCGACAAACAAAAAGATTCATTAAAACCCGCGTAAAAGAACATATAGCTGACGTGAGGCATCGACGCTCTGGGAAGTCTGCAGTCTGTGAACATGTTCAAGATCGTCCCCGCCATTATATCAGATTTGATAGACCACAAATCCTCGCAAAAGAACACCGATTCCTACCAGGATGACACGCGAGGCTATTGAAATTAAAAACATCCTAATTTCAATAGAGAAGATGGATGGTGCTGCCATCTGCTTGGGATCCTATAATTAACAAAATTAAATCCAAACCCAAGCATACCACTGCAAGACTTCAAGATACTGTAAGCTCATTCTGCGTAGATCGGACCAAAATTAATATTCAAAAACTGAAGGTAGCCGGGCTAACTATGAAATTAGGACGTCAAACACCTCAGTCCCCCGTGACCATGGGTGCTGTAAAGCATCCGAAACGTCGGAATCAAAATTAGTAAAATTAAACGCGATAAAATCCGTAAAATAGTTTTATTCAATGTGTAGTGTTCGCGTAAATATAAGAAACCATTATGTTTCTACCATTGTTAAGTAATAGTTAAGGTGAAAGCGTGACAGGTGGTGATAGTATTTCTGATCCATACTTATAATCACGCCTGTAACCTTAGCGAGGTAGGCAGAGCATCAACGGATTACTTAATATCGTCTGCGAGGTTATCGCCTATTCTGTGAATTACGATGCACCAAAACATTTGAAGAAAATCAGCTGGTGAATTTTATGTTTTTATCGCTCTTCCCGGTTCTGCGGAAAAATACAGATCCATACATTTTTTATCTTAATTTTGGTAAAAAGACATAATAATCCAGATATTCTGACCTTCTGTGTTCGTCCATCGTACCGTCGTCCGTCTTGTAGAATCACGGTGGCGCCACCTAGCTGAATTTAATTTTGCAACATATTCGATTTTCCCACGGAATTATATGTTTTTCCGCTGAAAAAAGTAGCCTATGTCACTCTACAGCCACCGAACTATCCCCATACAAATAATCATGCCATGCCGACGCTCTGTTGCGACGTGAAAGAAGGACAAACTTGTGCAACATATTCGATTTTCCCACGGGAATGAGATGTTTTTCCGCGGAAAAAAGTAGCCTATGTCACTCTACAGCCACCGAACTATCCCCATACAAAAATCATGCCATGCCGACGCTCTGTTGCGACGTGAAAGAAGGACAAACAAACAAACAAACAAATACACTTTCGCATTTATAATATTAGTATGGACAAGATGTCTATTCTACAATCTACTAGAGGTCATAAATTATGACAGAGCCTTTCATATTCAGCTCTTAAGATCATATTTAATACATCAGCGTAAATTGTGTATAATAGTGCCTATGTTTTCAACAACCCTAGAAAGATATACGGTATACGGTAATGGATTATCTTATGGCACCAGTTTGTTGTAGTGTTGTCGTATTTGTGTACTTCAATTTGTAGTGTTGTATTAAGTAAATAAACTCTGAGCAGCAAAGAAAGATAGACAGATAACTCCGTACATTCCAAGTGATGCCGAAACCATGTTCAACCAAAGAAATTATAAGAATACGAACTCACGTTCACATAAGCACCTAAAACCATGTTGTTGGTTGCAAATGATATAAGCTGCACATGTATGTATGTATGCATGAGTACGTGTTATAAAAATAAGTTCATCATGTCTTCGGTGCCAAGTGCTGGGCACTGACATTTTCCCATTCCTGAAAAGGTTTTGAATGAGTCCGCCGTGCTGTTGCTGTGCGTGTTGGCGGATTTCACATGTCCACGAAATATCGTATTCCTCAGATTTATAGGTTTCCTCACGATGTTTTATTTATTACGATTTACCAACTAAGTACATATGAAAACATTTCAGCTACATTTTGTTATAGCATTATGTATATATACTTAAATTATAGGTGAGTACAACACTTTAATATTACCGCAATTATTTTATTTAAAACAAAACTAAAAATTGATGTGTGAGATTTAAGTTTTGTTAGAAAAAAAGACATAATTTTTTTTAAGTAAAACCATAAAATAAGGTTGTATTAAGTATGGTTATTTGATTTTTATTATCATTTAGAATGAATGTTTGTATCAAGTTACTCGATATGCTTTTCAACATTCACTTGAAATTTTCTAACACTCTCTAAAAAAATATCTATATCTATATATATTTTCCTTCACCATTGAGTACGTGAAAGATCAGCTTAAGTAAGAACTTAAGTTCGCAAAACGAATATAACAATTTCGTTGGTACCGGCATGATCGAATCTAGGCTGCTCACGTACTATAAAATTACGTCGAGTTCTTAGCCCCTGAGCTATCCCTAAATTACCCTAAATCAGAAAATGAATAATTTTTATTTCATTTTGAAGGTGCATTGAAATTGTGAGCTTCTATGAAAAAAAAAAACTGTATAATGAAAATTCTGTCAGTTTTGAAGCACGTTTAATTGATTCCAATTTGCATACTATCTCACGCAAAATATTGGCATGAATATGCAAAATACACTATAAACGAAAATCGAGAAATAAATTATGCAAATATGTCTGGTATTATTCGAATTTTTGATACGTGACTTGTGAGTGAAGGGCGTTATTGTCGTTTTAATGGATTGACATTATGCTAATTGCAAAGTGAAGAATAAAACTATCTCTAGATAATAATTAATAGAATCAGCCGTTACTTCACGTAAATACATTATTAATATATGTTAAATTCTGATTTTGAATTCTTTAATATATTATACATATTAAAGAATTCAAAAATGAATTTGCTAAGATCCACTCACACTACTAATCCCAGCACCACTACTCCCAACACCACTACACTAGGAGTGGTGGTTTTGGGGTTAGTGGTGACGGGGATAGTGCATGCAATTGAGGGAGGTCGGGAGGAGCTCTTCAAACTAGGTAAGACACATCATTTTATTTTATTACGCGAATGTTAGCATATTCATTTTTGACGTCTTTAAAACTATCTCTGTTATCGAAAGTAATTGGTTTACATTGTCCTTAATTTCTCTTCGTCATCAGACAGCCTTAAAAGCATTTAATTGAAAACAACCCTTTATTTAAATGCTCTAAAAAGAAGAAAATAAACTTTCAATTAAATCAAACCTATCAGTTTACTACATTACACAATTTGTATGATATAAAAGCGTTTTGCAAGATTCACTTGCGTATATAAACAAGAATACAATATGTAACTTAATATTGACATAAGTAGGTAATTTTAAGAAAAAAATAATGCTTTTATAAAACAGATACAATCTTAATTTATATATATATATACTACGTCTCGTTAGGTAATTAAGTTTTCTTTTTGGTTAATTATAATTTGGCTTACATGTTAAACTTACATATTATATAGAATAATTATGCCAAATACTTCGTTACAATTCATAATACCTATTCAACTTTCTGAGATCTTAACTTGTAAAAATTTTATACGTAAAATCCATATTCTACTTTTACCATTTTTCCATAAAATTTTTCGAAATAACATATATAAATACATATTATATACATACATAAAAAGTAAAGTTACAGCCTATTATACGTCCCACTGCTGGGCCACAGGCCTCCTCTCATTTCTGGGAGGGTTTTTGCATATACATACATACACAGCATTTATTAAAAAAACTCAAGTTGTCAATCAGTCTAATTGTTTGATGCCATGTTCGATAATCCGTGCGATATGGTGTGAAAATCGCTGACTGCTGTCCCCGCATTTACTTAATTTAAAAAAACCGTACCATTATCATAATCGTAATCATTTTCTTACTATTTAGTTGCTAATTTTTATAGCTAGGAAAATGATGGAAACATATTTTCTCTTTCAGTTATGGTATTGATACACAGATGTACAAAAATACAATCCTTGTGTTACAATAGAAGGAATTCACTATTAAAGATGTAAAAATTGTTTTATTTATTAAAAGAAGTAAAGGAGTTACACAGTCCATCCTAAGGTAGGTGGATGCTGTGGGTCATAAAGATCTACATTTATTCTCAATTCAGCATCAATTCAGAATGCATTATCACACCAGACCAAGATAGAAAACCTAGTCACCATTAAAAAACGATTTCTGTTTCTCGTCACTCATCGCTATTCCAAACACAGCAGCAGTATGCTGATATTTCCCTCTGGTAATGTTGAATATAATAATTTTCCAAAAAGTAATATCTGATCCTCTTTACTAGAATTCTCTATAGAATTTGAGATTACAATTATATTGTTTTTTAGTAAAACATTAGATTATAATAAAAATTGCTGGTCCAAACTGTTCCGTAACGGTTCTCTGAACAATTGTATCTAAAGGGCTCTTAATTATATGTAGATTTTTTTGGTGTAAGAGTCTTATGGAATATTTAGAGACGATGGCAAGAGACCCGATGGTATGAAAAGAGGCAATACCTTAGTGGATGCGATATAATATACGATTATGTGGTCGACCTTCCTTAAGGCGCTGCCGTTGAGCAAATTCTTATTTTAAGTCGATTGATGTCCTCAGCGAAACTATCGACCTGGCTGCGTTCCATCTACAGCCGCTCTGCCCTCTGGATGTGCTGTGGGGTTAATTCTCGAGCCCGTCCTCGCACGGTGTCGACGAACTGTATGACCCTCGCTGTGGCTCTGATAAGTTTTTCATATGAAGAGAATCGTTCTATCTCTGGCAGGTGTGGGGCGTCCTTGATCTCGATTCGATGCGCCACCTTCTATATTGTAGTTCTCTCCTGCCCTCTGTTCTGGTTGCTGTGGCCATTCGTTTTCTTCCTTGTAGAAATAACGGTCCGGTGAACCATTGGTCGCTTTCTCTCTTGCTTAAGAAGTTCATGCGCCTTGCCTGGTCTGCTATATTGTGTGCAGTCGGCATCCATTTCCATTGGTCGGGTGATGTTTTCTCGGCTATCTCCCCGAGTCGGTGAGCTACATATGGAATGTAACGCGCTGTATCGTTCCTTATCCAGTGCAGCGCGGTAGTAGAGTCCGTCCAATATACGACCCTATCTGCTCTCACTCTGTGTTCGTCCTGCACGAATTCCGCGAGTCGCGCGCCTATCAAGTTCGCTTGCAACTCTAATCGCGGTATACTCTAAGTCTTCTTAACCGGGGCGACTTTCGCCTTGGCCTCTACCATCGTAACCCTAACCGTAGAGTCACGATAACGGATACGCCAATATGCCGCGAAAGCGTACGCGCGTTCACTTGCATCGTTGAATACGTAAAGTTGACGTTCTACCACTCCCCCCGTAGGAGCATAGCATCTCGGAAGTCACAGCTGGGATACTTCCTCGACGACTCGTAGCCATCTCATAAAATCATCTGCTGCCTCCTCGGGTAGTTCATCGTCCCATCCGACCTTCTTCATACGCCATAAGTCTTGCAGTAGGATCTTTGCGATGATGGAGAGGTAGCTGAGCCGAGTGGGTCGAAAACCGACATAACTGCGCTCAACGCTTCCTCTTGGTCGGTGGTCGATGGAGCATCTTAACCTCGTACGGTACCCTGTTCATGGACGTGTTGAATGTCAGCGTCCTCTTCGGTCATCCATAGTAATCCTAGGGTCCTCCATGGGCCGTCTTGTGTCGCTCCCACCTCTTTGGGCTTCCGGGCCAGCAGCTTCTCTGAGGTTGTTCATCTGCGTCGTATACGCATCTCGAAACTCCGGCGACTGATCCATTCTTCGTTCTATTATACGGGTTCCTCGGTAGGGTTTTAAAAAGACTTTTAAATGAGCTGCACAAATAAACGTTTAATTACGAAATATGAACTAGAATTATGAACTAGAATTACGAACTGGCAGACACGAAAGCAAGAGATGGTAACGATTCGGCGTTTGAGATAGGACTGGCGCTCCCGAGAGCGCTGGGCAGTAGTGTCCTAATGCTGACACCGCGGTTTTGATGAGACACTTACCTAATCACTTTAAGATGATTATTAAGCATTTTACTTAACATTGACAATCTATAACAGCCCCTTAGTGTAAACTACACCTTTTTCTTAAGTGAAGTTTACCTATTTTAAAAGTAAATGAATTATATTCTAGCCAATCTAAGAGAGGGTCCCGTATTGATATTTGAAGTGCTAATTTCATCTAATTCGTGGTTATCATTTTCAGGAGTATTATTTTTTTATTTCCTTAGTCTTTTGTGTATGCCAGTTTTATACAACTTATAGGTAATAAACAATACGATAAAGATTACAGTTACAATCATAATGCTAGAATAATACCTTTGATACAGAACAATATGTGGTTTTCAATAATATTATTAATTTTCAGAATTTCAGGATTATCATAAGCTAACGAATCTAAATTTACATTCTTAAGGTTAACAACAGGTAAGTTTGATACAATATTATTATATGCTATTACATTACAACAAGAGTCGTTTAAAATATTAAAATTAGAGACAATAGTTTTCATTTGGATTTCACGGTTTTCATGAGGTATTAAACGAGTATCTTTACAATAGGCGATACATTCAGCAGGTAAGTATAGTAAACCATTTCCATTAATTTCCATTTCGTTAGATTGAGAGTTATTACATTCAATGCTTATTTTAGTTTTTCAGATATTACAAATAACCATCTATTATAGCGTAGTGGCTGCCAAATGCTGACGTGGCCGTGAATGAATTTAGTTTTACAAATCGGCGGTATCGAGGTAAGTACCTTTGTAATAATTTCCGTTTCACAGGAAGGTGTAGCAGAGGAGAGTACAATATTGATGTTTCACAAAGGTAATGATTATTATTAATTATTCTACAGTAATCTAGCTTATCTAATTTACAATACATTGACTTATCTTTACTTATACCTATGTACTTAGAAGATGGGATGATGGTCGAATACGACCTTGATTATTTTTATCATGAGGGACCAGAGGGTGTTATGATATACATTTAATTGTAAAGGATTAATTAGAGGAATTTTACTATAAACACTACTTTTCTTTATTGAAGTAACTAGATATTTCAGATATATTCAAAATAGTATGAATGTTATCAAGATTTAAAGGAACCGGAAGTTGTTGGATTCCAGGTAAGAATCTGTAATTATCTACCAGTTCGGTGTAGAGTTCTTTAGGTGTTAAGATAGTGGGATATAGGATGTTAGACTTACTAAACATGATAGAGTTAATTATGTCTTCAACCTTGAAAGATAAGGCTAGTAGGCTATTTTCTATCATAGACGTTAATTCTAGCATGCGAGACCTAATACCTAATTCTTTGAGACGTATGTCAGATTTAGAATATCTTGAGATATCGCGTCAATTGCATTTTCAGGTGTTTTCATTTTCTTTGATTGTGGATAGAGTTTCATTAACCGATTTGAGTAAAGAGGTGGTGACCAATATATTTTCCTTCATTAAAAGGCTAGATTCTTTTGGTCTGTTTCTACCTCATTAATGGCATTGTCATATCGAATGGCATCGTCTTCATCCATAGTGCCAAATAGTTTTTAGATAGAGTGCCTACGAAACCTAGAAGTGCAGATCTTCTCGACTGGCGAGATGTAAGGTGAAAATAGCTTCGTTATCGTGAGCTATATCATTGAAACGCGTATTTAATGGTTCAAAAGATTTGTACATTCTAAATAATCGAAAATTTTATCATTATCACATACTTGTTTAGATTTATCAAGAATTTGACGGAGATTTATAATATGTGTTAATAAAGGAAATATCATATGGGATGTTATACTATAGGTGACTATCAACTAAACTTAAGGAACCTATAGGGTCGAAGTAGATGCCAGAACTAGAAGGAAGTGACTTGATAAAGTCCTGTGCGTTGTTCAATGTGCTGAAATAGAATGAACGAGGTTAGATAAATATATTACTGATTGATACTTTCTATAACTAGTATTACTGCGATACAAGATCTCTGACTTCCGCTGGTTTCATTTCATCGAAGTGGTGCGTCACGTGACGTCTATTAATTAAGAGTGGCTGTATTATTATTATTTACCTTTATAATTTTATATGGCCCTTTCCAAACAGGTGATGGCCTTTTGAGTCTCAGATGATTTTAAGGTAGACGTAGTCACCATCCTTGTATCGTGGTGGTGATCTGGGTGAGAATCATAATAGGATTTAGAAGATTCTTTGGATTTTAGTATGTTTTCTAGAGCTTGTTCTCTAGTATATTTGAGTTATGTTGTAACATTCTTATGTAGTCCGAGTATGTTGCGCTAGGTTCGTTATCGTATATAGAGTTGGAATAAAGGTTTGTGACCGAAGACTAGTTCGTAAGGAGTGAATTTCGTAGTAGAGTGCGTTGTTGTGTTATATGTTAGCATAGCTGTATATACATAGGTAGGCCAGTTATCTTGGTTTTGATTAACAAATGATTTTAAATATTCCTTGAGAGTTGAATGACTTCGTTCAAGGGCTCCTTGTGTCTGAGGATGATAAGGCAATGACCAAAGTTGTTTAATCTTGAGAAACCGACACGTTGTTTTGAATAAGTCGGATGTGAAGTTGGTACCTTGATCGGTAAGAATAGACTTAGGAATTCCAAGAGAGAAATAAAGTGGATAAGACAGTCACAAGATTCTTCAGCAGTTGTACTGCGTATAGGATAAGCAGTTGAATATTTCGTTAGGTCATCTTGTAAGGTTAGAATATATTTGAGTTTGGCGGTGCCGGATTCAGGTAAGGGTCCACTATATCTAGTGCTACCTTTGAAATGGTGATGTGGATGTAGTTGTGATTTCCATAGGGCTTTGTTTAATTTTCTTAGTGCTTTATTTTCTTGACAAAGTTTACATTTCTGACATAGTCGTCTATGTCGCTCATGCCTTCCAATAAAATTGTTCTCGAATTCTGTTATACATCCGTACACATCCCAAATGTCCAGATGCAGGGATATCGTGGTTTTCACGCAATATTTTAGGTCTTTCACTTAAGGTAGGATATATTATTTTATTTAGGTAAATATGAATTTGAATTTTGTATTATTAAAATATGAGTAAGAATATTGTAAATTTTAGTATATGAATGATGATCAAATGGATTTCTGAAGTCGGAAATGGCAATCTCGGTTGTTTGTTCTGATTTCAAGATTTCGTCTCTTACTTGTTTGAGAGTATCGAAAATAGCAGGATAGGATGATTCATCAAAATGATGAACTTTAGTGAAGATGAGGTAAACCGTCTTATTTTCGTAATTAGTTTTCAGAAATCGGTGTAATTCTTTTTCAGAGCTATAAATTTCATCAACGTTTTCGGAGAAGGGGATTATATCAGAAATATAGGGATTGGATTCGTCTAAGTCTATAGATGTAGGAATTAAAAAGATTTTGCAATGTGTTTTCAAAAGGTTTTCGTTATGTTCCTTTAGGATTGTATTGTTGCTTCCTTTATTCGGATTTGTTTTCAGAAATTGCGAGTAGTTGTCGTTGTTTAGATTTGGTTGCGTTTCTGGCGAAGGGATCTGGAGTGAGTCAAAGTCAAGGTTGAGGTCTGCGCTGTCAGGACTGAGGTCAAGATAAGGTAAGTTGGGTTCTAGGTCAAGCAGTTCTGGAGATAATGTCGGTGTGCAGGATTCGGTGGATTAGTAGGTATAGTATTAGAATCAGTGTTAAGATCCTGGTTGAGCAGGTCTTCGTTTTCAAAGGAGAATGGAATAGGAGAAGGTAAGTCTAACAGAGGGTCTTGTAAGAGATTTTCAAGTTCGGAGTCGATGTTTTGTTGAGGAGAGTCAGGAATTGTAGGAGGTTCATCTTGAATAGGGTTAACTGGAAATCGAGACAGAGCATCTGCATCGTATTTATTTTCCTTTCTTATGTATGATTTCATAGTCGAATTCTTCTAATTTGAGTCGCCAGCGAATTAGTCTGGATCCAGGGTCTTTACAGTTGAAAAGCCATTGTAAGGGCTTGTGGTCTGTAACTATTGTGAATCGATTCCCATAAAGGTAGGGACGAAAGGCTTTAGTTCCAAAGACGATAGCTAAGCATTCTTTCTCAGTAACACTGTAGTTACATTCAGCTTTATTAAGGGTTCGTGACGCATATGCAATTGGACGGTCTTTTCCTATAGGACCTTGTGATAGAATAGCAGAAACAGCGAAGTTTGAGGCGTCACAAGTGAGGATGAAGGGTTTGTAAAATCAGGGTAAGCAAGGACAGGTGACGTTACTAGTTTTTCTGTAACGTTTCGAAAGCAAGTTGTTCGTTTTCCAATTAAAGGTGTATCCTTTTCAGGAGAGAAGTTAGTGGTTTCGCTAGTTTGGAAAAGTCTGGAATAAAGCGTCTATAGAGGTGAGTCCGAGAAAAGATTTAATGTCTTTGGGACATTTTGGTACGGAAATTCCGTGATGGCTACGATCTTTTTGGATCTGCTTGTACACCGTCTTTGTTAATGACGTGACCAAGATAAGCGACCCTTTGCACAGAAATTCACACTTATCTGGTTGAGTTTAAGGTTATAATCTCTGAGTCTATTGAACACACAGGATAAATTTTGATGTGACTTGAAGGTCAGGTGAGTACACGACGATATCGTTAAGTATACGAAGCAGCGAGAGCCTTGTAGTCCACATAGGCATGTATTCATGAGTTTCTGAAAAGTTGACGGGCATTTTTAGCCCAAACGGCATTCTCGTGAATTGGAAATGCCCTTGAGGTACGGAGAAAGCAGTTTTAGCGTCTTGCTCAGATACTGAATTTGATGTGCCTGAGGCTAAATCAAAGTTGTGAAATATTGACTTTTCCCCAATTGATCTAGAATTTCTGTAATTTGTGGGATAGGATAAGTTTCTCCGATGGTAATGTCGTTGAGTTTTCTGTAATCTATAACGACTCCATTTTCGCTTTCCTGAAGCATCTAATTTTAGGCACGACCCAAATGGGTGATGACCAGGGTGAATTTGAAGGTACTACTATTTTTGTTCCAACATCTTATTTAATTGATATTCTACTTCCTTTTGTGGCATTCAGGAATCTATAGGATTTGGTTTTGAATAGGAATGTCTGTGGTCGTTCTTATTTTATGTTCAGTGGCTTTAGTATAGGTAAGTTGTTCGTCTGGAAGGTGGAAGATGTCGGAGAAGTCTTTCAAATTTGTAGTAAGGCATGGATTCCTCTTCATTGAGGTGAGATATTCTAAGTTGTTCGAGGACCTTTTAGTTCGCGTAGTAGCGTTAGGTTGAGGCTTTGGTTCATCGTAATTAGGAATTTTGACTATTTAAAGTTCTATCACTAGGTTGTTAGATTGAAGGGAAGGATTTTCGATTTAAAATGTTTACAACTGTAATGTTGACACGATTATTATCTTTTACTTTAACCTAAGCGTCATGGGGTTAAAATTACCTGACGAGTTTTGATTTACGTATAAGTCTTTTACTATATATTGGATAGTGCTGCCTTTCAGTAGCTGGAGTTATTGATATGTTCTAACCGTTCGTGACAAGCAATCAGTCAGGCGGCGTCTGCGTTAGTGTGTACGCGTGTAGTAGAAAAGGTAAATATGACCCATCCTGTAGTCAATGTAACAATTTCGCCATATTTATGATGAAAATTTTAAGTTGTTTTTCGATAAACATAATGTGTTTATATTTTTTATGATGAAATTCAAACGCATGTTTGTCGAATAAATATTTAGTTTGAGTTTTACTTTTTGTAGGTAGTTCAAAAAATGGACCCAGAAGAAAGACTACACAGGCTAATGGCAGTTCTTGAGGAATCAGATTCGGATGTGGATATTTGTGACCAAGAATCAGCTGAAGAAGACCATGTGTGAACGAAGTCAAGAGAGTGACACGGAACAAGAGGCCTGAGATAGCGATGATGACAGTATCCGTTGTCCATGCTTCGAAAACAAGCACGTTCTGATAATATTGAGGCAAATCCCATGTGCGTTGGAACCTGCACAAACAAATCGAGTCACAAACACATTATCTTGCAAAGATGGAACGGTTTATATAAGACACCGTTCCGTCAAAATACTCGGATCAGAGCTGAAAATATTGTAACGCAACGCCCAGGTGCAGCTTCTGTGCAATCTGCAAGGACTGAAATAGATTGCTGGTCTCTTTGTACTGAAGATATGCTGAAAATGTTTTTATATACTAAATAGAACTTCAAAAATTTTATCTTGTCAGAATTTATCTAAGTATGCCAAAGAAAAAAGTGGCTGAAAAAGCTTTCTTAGCTTTTGTATATTGCTGGACTAAACCGCCTGGAGGCAAAATTTGGTGTGATTTGTGGGCTACTGATGGTACGGGAGGAAATATTTGGTCTTGTTATGTCAAAACAGCGTTTTCATTTTATCCAAGCTTGCTTGACTTTTGATGACATTTTACCGTGAAGAAAGGAAAGCACTAGATAACTTAGCACCTATAAGGGACCTGTTTGACATTTTTGTTGAGAATTGTAAAAAACTATGTCCCAGGGAATGTCTAACAATCGATGAAATGCTTATAGCTGAGGCCGATGTAAATTTTTCCACATATAACCTTCGAAACCAGCTAAATATGGCATAAAGATTATTGCTCTTGTAGATTCCGAAAAGTTTTTATATCAAGAACCTTGAAATATATCCAGGAAAACAACCTGAAGGCCCATACTCTCAGAGCAACAAACCGTTCGATGTCGTAGATCGCATTGTACAGCCCATATCTAAAACCAATTGTAATGTAACCTTTGATAATTGGTTTACAAGCTACAGAAACTATCCAGCATTTGCTCCAGCATCACAAACTAACATCTGTCGGCACGTTACGTAGAACAAGAGACAAACCTCCGAATTTACTAAAACACGGAACGGAGGTGTATGCGTCTCGATTTGGTTTCAAAAAGACTGTACCATTGTTTCATGTTCCTAAAAAAATAAGGTCGTTTTACTGATATCAAGCTTGCACCACGATGACGCTATTGATGTTTCAACTGGAGAGAAAAGAAAAACAGAAATCAACACGTATTACAACTGCACCAAATGCGGCGTGGATGTAGTCGATGAACTATGCACGTATGACGTGAGTCGTAATTGAAGAGGTGACCATTTTATGCAGTACTGAACATGGCAGCTATCAATGGGCTTATAATACACTGAGTAAATAATAATTCAAATATAAAACGCCGCCGCTTCTTGAAAAACTTTAGCCTAGCTCTTGTGGGAGATCATGAAAACGCAAAGACGTTGCAATTGTCCTCGAGAAATGCGAAAAAGATCGGTCGATTCGTTGGCGAAACTTCAGCAGAACCTCCAGCAAAAAAGAGCAATGTTCGCAGGAGAAGGTCATGCCCAGCAAAGAAAGACCGCAAACAACCCATACATGTAAAAATGCAACAAATTTATTTGCCCCGAGCACGTCCTACCTTTATGCTCTGACTGCTTCGACAATGACAGAGTCTGATTAAAATTATTGATTGTTTCTCAAAGACACATAATCTTAGTTCCTAAAAAATGTAAAAGTACATTCAAGACTGATAAAAAATTATTATTTTTGTTAGTTTAGGTAAAATGTGATTAAACTGTTGATTTTTTTAGTTATTTTGGAAAGAAGTTTAATAAAAAGTAATTTAGTAGTTGTAATTAATATTTTTGTTTTTTGCTAAATCTTTAACAAAAACCTACATTATTCAAAGGAATAAATATTTTGCTTTAAAATTATTGAAATATTATAAATCAAAATATGGGTTAGGATGACCCACCCCGTGTGTCCGTGTAACAATTTTCCACCCCCATGACGCCGGGTTAATAAAATGCATTTGCGATTAGTAACGAGGCAGAGATGTTGGTCTAGTATAACACCTTCTTTTATATTAGGATTATTTACAGTGCACTAATAACGGTCTCGAACGAGGCGGGATATTGTATAAAGGTTCAGTGAATTTTAATTTAATACAGTTCTCGTCTGTTTGCAGCACCTTGCAGGTGATAGCTCATTTGACAACCTAGGTTCTTTAACAGATCGGTACCTATAGCTGTCAAGTAACTGAGGCTAATATTTTTACAACGTGGAATTTGTGACTGTAAGGTTTGTTAGATTTTTGAAATATTTGTAGTTTAAAACTCCTAATGTTGAGGTTGTTTCTACCAGGGTCGACCTTTATGAGTATTATTTCATCACTTAATTCCGGGATAGTGGTCATGGAATCTAATTTTAGGAGGCTTACGCAAGAACCAGTGTCAACTAGGAAGACAGAGGTCTGTCGGCTACTGAAGTTTGGATAATGACATAAGGTAAGTACTTTTTTTCGGTATTCTTATTAATTTTATATAATTTATATATTTTTATTTTTCAGGTTTTGTAAGGAGTTGGAGAAGAATCGTCTGGATTTGGAACTGGGATGGAAGCAGTGGATTTAGAAGATTTAGTATAAGATTTTAAGGATAGAGTGGATTTGGTAGATTTAGTAATTAGATCTGTGGATTTAGTAGATTTGGTATGTGATGCAGAGGATTCAGTGGGTTTTTAATTGATTTAGGAGATTCAGTGGAAACAGTGATTTAGTAATTGATTTAGAGATTCAGGAAACAGTGGATTTAGTAATTGATTTAGAGATTCAGTGAAACAGTGGATTTAGTAATTGATTTAGGAGATTCAGGAAACAGTGGATTTAGTAATTGATTTAGGAGATTCAGTGGAAACAGTGGATTTAGTAATTGATTTAGGAGATTCAGTGGAAACAGTGGATTTAGTAAGTTTAGTAGTAATAGAGGCATCGTCTTTGAAATAGGAATAATTTCCGTGCGACGCATATCGGGAAATTTTACTCGTTTAAATCGTTGTGATCAACTTCGTCGACGCCCTCTTCGTTATCTGGGTTTACGTTAAGGACCCTGCGCGTTGGGTTTGAATTAGGATTTTGGCAAGGTTTGGTTGGCGACCGTAGGAGTTGGAAGCAGAGGGCTGATTTCTGCTATTGTTATATTGTCTTTTGCGACAATTTTCAATACTGTGTCCTATATTTTACAATAACGACAGATCATGTCGTTGGTATTGATTTTTGGAATAGTCAGGACGATAATTGCGCGGAAATTGGTTGAGATTCGCGGCGAGAGTTTGTAATTTTGGTTTATCATTGTAAAAGTTCACGTTCGGGTTTGACCTCTTTATGCTGGAAATAATTTTTCTTCTTCTACCAAGAAACTTACAGCAGAGTTCAGTGAGTCAGGTTACGACATCTGACTACTTGTGAGATGAGGATTGAGTCCTGTTAAAAGTGTGAGAGAGAGATCCTGTATGGCGTTTACACGTCCCTAGTTCTGTTTTTCTTTTGGTTGGTATAGAAATATTTATTTCGTTAGTACTTCGCTAGCACGCGTTTCAATTTTAGTGCAAACTGATTAACTGTCTCGGTCGGGCTCTGTTTACGTCTTGGAGCTCCGTGAGTAGGTGAGCATAATGTTTCCTCTCACCAAATTGTTGTTTAATGAAATCAATGAACTGTTCGAAAGAATCAGTTCTTTAATACTACACGTGCTCTCGGCTTTGTCAACTAATTGACTTAGTATAAATTTGAACAGAATGGGTTTTGCGATTTTGTAGCAATTTCTGAAAGCGCTTTGACAGTTAGTAATGAACGGATTTAATTTTTCTGCGATCCGTCGAAGGGTTTGATGAACTTAAAAGAATACTGAGTTCGATTTTTCGTCGATTTCTAATTTGGGGCCTTTAGAGCTGCTAGCCATCTTCAGATTTAGAAGTCATGGTTTAGTAACACAGAAAACAAAACAACAAAACAAAAAACAACAAAACAAAAAAAAAAAAAAAGAATAAGAGTGATATAAAAAAGGTCAGGTCCTTATGCTAGCTTATTACTTATACACTATAGACGTTTGTAGGTGAGTCGCCGCAGCGCGTAGTCAAACAAAGTCGAGCGCGAGTCTTATCAGCTCTAAGTTGGACGCGCAATGAGATAGTTTGTATTCGCACAAGGGAATAGTAGGTTGTTTTTAATCACTCAGGAACGTAGCTGCTATGATGATGATCAGCATCGTTTCCACAGATCACTGTGGACTGCGGAACCGGGACAGTGGTTGCTGGAGACCTCCTGTTTCAACGGAGGATGAGAGATGATAATTAATGATTTTGTACAAACACTTTAGCACTTTTGGCACTTTAGCACTTTGCACTTCACTTTAGGAACGCTATTATGACGTAGTTCGGAGCGTAGTTGGGTAGGGATTTTCGTATCCCACCGCTGCCACCAAATATTATACGGGTTCTCGGTAGGGTTTTTGACTTTAAATGAGCTGCACAAATAAACGTTTAATTACGAAATATGAACTAGAATTATGAACTAGAATTACGAACTGGCAGACACGAAAGCAAGAGATGGTAACGATTCGGCGTTTGAGATAGGACTGGCGTCCCGAGGAGCTGGGCAGTAGTGTCCCTAATGCTGACACCGCGGTTTTGATGAGACACTTACCCAATCACTTTAAGATGATTATTAACATTTTACTTAACATTGACAATCTATAACAGTTCGATGGTTCGAGTCTTCGTACCGCCATCTCGTAACTCAGTGTGGCATCCGACGTCGTCGTCCCTCCATAGCAGTCCGACTTGTATTGCTCGCCGACCCTCTTGACGGTGCAGCTGGAATATGTCATCAGCACGCCCTTCCCGCCTTGGTCTGCTCTTGAGCGAGATATAGGAGTCGATCTCGTATTGCCTCTGAGAAGATCTGTCAACTTCTCATCTGACTGGCGAACGTCTTTACATCATATCTAACCGCCCGTTAATGTTCGATATGTGTAATACTGTTTCACCGTCTTGTTACATTACGCGCAGCGCGGTTCCTTGTAAGACCCATCCATAACGTCCCTAGCCGCAATGGGTTGCTTACGACGGTCCTATCGTATTATGCATTTCAATGCCAATTATCTGAACGCTAACACTTTCGGTTTCGCGTCGTTATAACATACCTCGCTCGGTAAGCCACGTAAATGTTTCAAACGTTGACACTCCTTATCGATGGACTGCGAACCTACTGTCAGATTGTTTATCGTTAGAGCACTTACTGTGTACGTATCGTTTCCGCGTATCCCTATTCTCACCACGCGGCTATTAGCCTCACGTTGGCTATTCGATACGCCTCGGATATTCAGTGGCTTCGTCGGTCCTTCCGCACCTAATTCACGAGCTAAATCGTCGTCTATTAATGAGATTGTGGACCCCTCATCGAGGAGCGCGTAGGTCTCGATCTCTGTACCACGTGGTCCGCGTACTATAATAGGACATACTTTTAATAACACTGACGCACTTTTAGCTGTGTTTGACGCGACGAGCACTGTTTCACCTGAATTTGCAGATTTTTCCGGTGTCTGAGTCTGGCGGGCGTGAAGTAACGCGTGGTGAGGGGCTTTGCAGCCGTCGACGCCACATTTCTTGCCCTTGCACCTCAGGCGTCAATGCTTGCTGCTTAGACACTTAAAGCACACTCCCTCTTCTTTCAACCACTTCCACCGGTCATCCACATCCATCTGCACCAACTTCTTACACTTGCTTATCACATGTTCACCACCACAACACAAACACTTAACACTTTCACTGTCTTCTCGTGTGGTGAATGTCCTTACGTCGCGGGGCCTATCCTCTACGCGGCGTGTGACTATAGCTCGTTTCGACGGTGGCGTTTCTCTTCTTACAGGCGCTTCCCTGGTCGGCGCGGTGGACGTATAGGCGTGACTTGGCGCACGGTCAGCCTCTCTCATCATAAACCGTGATAATGTGACGATATCCGGTACGTCAGCATTCGCGCGTAGTGCCCATAATCGCACCAACGCGACCTGAAGTGAGGACTTAGCTTACTCGTGACCTCTCTCGTGAGCATAGGATTTTGCAAATATCATTTACCGTCGAAGTTTTTCATAATACAAACTATATTCTGTAACCTAATCGCGAATCAACTCCTGAGCGGTTTGACCCGGGCGCGGAACACGTCTCAGATCCTCTAACGCACGATCTATAATAACTTCCGGGCTGCCGAAAAACTGCTCCAGTGTCCACATAATATCCGCTGGATCACTAGCAGTAAATAACAATGCCGATACTGCTTCCTTGGCCTCACCACGTAAACAATTTCTCAATCTTGCCATATTTTCCGTATCCGTGAATCCGTACAACCGAATGGATTCTTTCATCGCGCCTTTAAATGCTAACCATTCCGCGGCTGAACCGTTAAAAATAGGCAAGTCCTGTGTTTCCTTCGCAGCGGCTGGTCTAAATCATACCATACATACCATACTCTCTAATGCTTCCGCTAGACGTTGGATACCCCTATCTTTCCCTCTCAGGGTGAGCGATCTACCTCTATCCCATTTCCCTTTAACGATACACGACGACTCGGGGATGTATCGTGGTTATATGGCGACCGTGACTTATGACCTACATCGCGACGATACGGTGACGATAATCTACGTTCCTCGTGGCAATGTGACGATGGCAACCTATGTTTTGGCGATAAAGTGCGGCGTTGGGCGCGCGTCGGCGACGTAACCCTTACATGACGATTCACCTGATTCGATTCTGCGGCAACTCCGCTATCCCTCTGTACTATATTCGCGTGACGTGGCTGTTCGTTGTTCGCGACCGTCCTCCCCTGAGCATCTTCAACATACACGGGTAGCGCAGATACGTAATCGGTCCCCTTTTCCGGCGGGGTCTGCACTGGGTCGATGCGGGGCGTGGGTTGAGACGGGCGGCAGGGCGGCTCCCCCCGCACAGTCTCCACGTTATCTAACCATTGGTCGACACGATTACTACTTTCGGTTATCTCGGCTCCTTTTAAACTTTCCCTATCGGTATCTTCTTATAATTGTGCGATGTCCCTAGCATATATCTTCTTAATTAAATCTTCTTCGATTTGCAACTGTTTTCTTCTAATCGCTGCGAGTTCTTCAGCTGTGTTGTACTCGATTTGCTTTAATTTCGCGATCGCGCTAGCTGTCGACCAGGTTGAACGAACTGACGGCGCGCGCGGCGCCGGCCTATGTCCAGCGTCGGTAGCTACGGGCGCGGCGGTATGTACTGTCGAACTCATTTCGGTGACCGGAAGATCTTCAATAATCGCGGCGAGTGTATCTGTACGCGGCGCGGATGTGCTGGCTTCTAACAATTGCTCGGTCGTGGACACGGATATAGCGGGGCGCGGCGGCGCCGGCGCGGGTGCGGGCATGGATTCAGGCGTCAGCGGAGGCGCGGCGGAGGGCGCGTGTGTCAACGATAAATAGTCTGAAGGGGATGCGGGGCTTCCTCGAAGATACATACGTACTCCCACCGGCGTTTCGTCGTCGTTCCTGGGCTTCTGGCTTCTTGTTTGGCTTTTTGGCTTCCGATCGTCTTCAAAAAAACGCACGTGTTACGTTACCAGTCGATTACAGTTTGGCACCGTTAGGGAGTAATCTACTGGTCGCGCAAACGTATCTAAGAAACGAGAAAGTGACGTTCTGACTTTGACGTTTGACGAAGACAGACTATTGTTAGAAACGGAGATTCAATTGACCGATGATCTTCTATCTTGATCGACGATCTTGACCGATGATCTTCTATAATGATCTTCTCTCTTCTGTAATGATCTTCTTTCTTCTGTACGGTCTTTCGATCTTCTGGCTTCAATCTGGCGGCGATGGACCAAACAATTATTCGGGATAGTTTAGAAGGTGGGTGTCGAGATAATATTACAGTGACGTTGAGTGCATGCGTACTAAATAACTGACCTTACTTTGAGATTTACTTCGATAACTATTAATTTACTTGACTGAATTAAGAGGACTGTATAAAGAAAAGTGGGATAATTTAACAACAATATATTTACTATTTACAATAGCGGCAATCACTAATTAATTAATATCTACATATACTAAGAGGGAATATTTTCTTGAAGAGTCTTGAAAGTATTGAGAGTCTTCTTTCTTGAGTGTCTTCTTTGCCGCTTTCGAATCGTATGAATAGGCGCAGTTTTTTTTTGCGCCCAATGCAAGGACACCCTCCGTAAGCGGGGGAGGGGGAGGTGGTGAATGCTCATAGCATACCACGCAGCCGGCTGCGTGGTTATGTGGGACTCACTTTGAAGAAGTGCCTTACTCACTAAACACCACCTGGGAACAGCTTTGGCCTGAATGGCCTTTCCGCCGAATCTGATGCGACCCCCTTAAGGGATAAGGGGGCGCAGGCAGCGTGAGAGTCGCGCCTAACTAAGGCAACTTAAGAAGATTCGGCCTGGGTCGCCGAGGCAGTCCAGATCAGCCTGAAAGCTGGGTTGGGGGTCTGAGAGAGTGGGTTTCTCGGCCTGGGACTCGATAGCGAGGGAAGAGGGCTGTAGGAAGTTGCCTCACGAATGAGGTGATTAGAGTGAGACTCTGAGGCTTTGAAGAAGTTCTCAGTGAGTGATTTTAGGAATTGCTGAATTTTTAGGAACTCTGAGTCTCGGTGGAGGGTGGCGTTACGGACGTACCAGGGTGCGTTCGTAACCCGACGACAAAAATAGTTTTGGACTACTTAAAGCTTGTTCAAGATTTAGGGTTAGCGAGCAAGCAAATGCGGCCACATAACGGGTCGTATACAAACCTTATAAGGTAGATTTGGGAGAGGACATTTACTGTGTCGGCCCAGCATTGTTGAGCCTGCCCAGATAAAAGCGCGTTGCGAGTTACTCTCTTAACATGGGGCAGAAAGAGCCTCGTGTCAAGGTGACACCTAAGAGTTTATGGACGTATGCCAGGGGACAGAGGTCCCTAGCATACGGATTGGCGGAATGGTAGTGGGGCAAAGTCCAGTGAACGGCGGAGCTTTTCTCCGGATTCACATAGATACGTTATTTTGGAACCAAGCTCTAAGTCATTAACTGACTTTTGGATCTTGTTCGTATAAAGGGTAGTGAGATGCCTTTGCAGAGGGCAGTGTCGTCTGCCAAGAGGGAGAGCTGAAAACCATTAGACGGGATGAAAATGTTGGTGAACAGGATATATAGAAGAGGGCAAGCACGGAGCCCTGAGGACACCAGCTTTGATATGATGCTGAGAGAGAGCGTGCCTTCGTGTCTAAAACGAAAGGTACGATCCTTTGTAGGCAGTGGCCACGAGACGGACAAGACGATCAGAGGCCTATTTTATAGAGTTTGTAGATAACTCCGTGCCAGACTCTATCGAATGCCTTTGCTATGTCGAAAAAGACCGCGATGATCTTATATGACGAGGATAAAACTGCTGAGGATATTCCACAAATACGGAAGCAGTTGGGGACAAGAGTGTTGCCTGGAAACCAAATTGGTGAGGGATGACAAGGAGGTCAGGGAAACAGATGGCGCCTCATGCAAATGAGGATGACTCTTTCCAGAGTTTGCCCATGACCTTGAGGAGGCTCAGCATGGGATGACTGAGGAGAGGTGGTGAGGCTTTCCTGGCATGATGATACCAATAACAGTTATTCTTTCCACGTGTTGGGAAAGTAACTAAGGTTGGCTTAAGTTGAAGATAATAGCTAATAGGGTTATCACCTGCTCAGAAAAATGTTTGGGCTTGGTTGAGATGATGCCATCCGCCTGGGGCTTTTGGGCTTCTGTTCTTGATGATGGATGAGATCTCATGGCTGGACACAGTGATAGGGTCAAGCGCTGTGGGGGCGAGTTCCGCGAAGCGGACCTCATCCTCCACTGTCTGGATGTGGGAGGGTCAGTAGGGTGTGAGCTAAGAGTATTGAGCGCTATGCTGCAGTCCGTAAAGACTTATTTTTCCTCGTCCTCGAAGGCCAGTACCGTCGGGTCGGGGAGAGGAGCGTGAGTGATAGCGTCTAATGCGTGAGGGCTCGCCATCTGGCAGAGTACGCTGAAGAGAGAATTGATGAATGAAGGAAATATTCTCCATGAGATTACTTTTCGAGGTCTCGAAGTTAGAAAGGCGTGAACGGACATCTCGTTGAAGACGATTGGCCGTACGTCTATAGTCAGAGGTTGATAGAGTGCTGCTCGGAGAGCAGCCTTTGGCTTTCATTAGGTTGCTAACATGAAGACTAGACATTAGGCAAACTGGGACGAGACCCTTCATTCTCCTTAAGGAGGAGGAATTAGGTGGTGAGAGAGAATCGACCGGGCGATTCTTTAGGTACTGTCAAAATAGTCCGAAGAGAGGGGGATGGGGGAGTCTGGAGAGTCCATAGCTGTGGCTAAAGACGTCTTGAAGCCCTTTCAGTTGGTGAAGGTTTTCGTAGAGGGGGTTGAGGGAGGTGGCTGATGGCCAAGACACAGGGCGGTGGTCAGATCCAAGATCGTCAAAGGTCTTGATTGCCCTGAGGTTGAGGGAAACTTCTTTTGATATTGCAAAATCTAGCACGTCAGGGTAGTGGTCGGTGTTGTCGGGATAGTGAGTGACACCGAGGAGACTGAGAATGGTAAGGTCGAGAGACTGCGTGATATCAAGCATTTTCTTGCCACTATGAGTATTAGTAAGACAGGTCCAACCAGTACGCTTGGAGTTAAAATCTCCAAACATAATGACTGAATTGTCTAATGCAAGGATGGCCTCAAAATCTTTTTTGAGGGGGAGAGTTCCACTAGGGATATAGCAGGAGGCTATGAGATGGACTGATGTCCAGTCAAGGCTAGCCTACATACCGTGGCTTCCATATTGGTCAGCGGCGGAGTGGGGATGTGGGAGCAATTTAGTATCTTCTTGTAGTAAATGGCGGTACCGCCGCCTTTGCGGTCAGGTCTGTCGTTACGAAGAAGAGAATACTGATTGGAGAGGCCTTGAGGTTCTGTTGGAGATGGGTCTCCTGAGGAGGAGAGACGACTTCGGATCTCGAAGAATGTTTAAGCTCAGTTAGTTCGCAAACCGCGAATATTGAGGACACAACGATAAACCTTTAGGCTTAATACGTCCGAGAGACTTTAGATAGTAGCGTGTTCTGACATTGTAATGTTGTTAAATTAAATTAACTTAATCCTACAACGAACACAAAAGGTCAGGATGCCCAGCAAGACCAAGGAAACGATCTTGAGGGGACTGGCATCGCGCAGTTTGCGTGCTAATATATAATCTCCCAATGTCGATGCTCCTAATAGCAGAATAAACTGTGCTTAGCCATCAGCCAAAGAGGGTTGTGCCAGTGGGGCGGAGGAGGTCCACGGGTAGGCCTTTTGGGGCCCCAGGAGGAAAACTGCAGAGTGTGTGAGGGCTGAGAAGCCGGAGGGGCGAATTGAGCCTGAGGGGGTCAGATGGACCCTGAGGGGGCTGAGAGGGCCCTAAGGTTGCTGGAACGCCCTGACAGGGCATTTTGAAGGGGCGCCGGGAATGACCTGTCATTGACCGGCGGTGAGCAGGGCGGCAGCTATGTAGAGCGGGGGCGAGGAGCACGAGCGCATCCTCGTAGTTGGCTGGTGGCCAGGCTGCTCGCATAGGACGCAAGCAGGTGGGGATTTGCATTACTAGGCCGAGGCACCTTCGGTTGTGGGTCAGGCGCCAACGCACCTGGGGCTGAGCAGTTGGTCGCCGCATGCCCATAAAGTTGGCAGCGGTGGCATTGTGCCGGATAACCGCGCCTATGGGGGGTCGACCCTCACTCTCGACGAATCGGCGCGGCAGGATGTCCTCCTTTTATTTGCGCGGCGGGGGTCTCTGCGATGTTGTGTTCCTACGCGGCGGCGCAGGCATCACGTGACATGCGGGCGGTATGCGGTGTGCGGGGCGTAACAGGGTATGAGGGGCGACGGGGCGACGGCTCCCTTCGCCGTCCGTAACACTGTATTTCACATAGGTGGACAAAACATTTATAATACACAGAGCGTACGTTGAGACTTATGTTATGAAACAATAAAACACTTAAGAGCAGCACCGGTATGTTATATTCTATGTAGCTTTTACTTACTTCAAAATATCTACTATCATGTTTATTCTACCTTATGAGTTGCAATTTGAAAGCAATTACTCAAGGAATATTTACTTCCTTTTCCCTTTATTTACTTTATTATGAACAGAAATTATAATTACCTAACGAGACGTAGAATCTTAATTTATATATATATATATATATATATATATATATATATATATATATATATATATATAAAATTATGTTTTCTGCTGTTCATAATAAAGTAAATAAAGGGAAAATGAACTGGTGGCATCTGGTGACCGTGAAATTATTAGCCCTCATTTAAGAAATGCTTTTTGTTAAAAAAAATAGTTCTCTCTCTTTTCAATTAATGACAATAGAAAGGGACAGGTATAAAGACAAGCTATAAAAGTATAAATAGTAAAAATATATTTGATTATTTTACAATGTTATTACAACATTATGAAAACGTAAGTTGAAGAAAAACTTAATTCTTTTGTATAGTAATACATGAACGATATAAATTGTGTTCATGAGTAAATTTCAAAGTGAATGTTCCAGCATTAACACCGTCTGTGTTACTCTTAAGTGTTGTATTGTTCAGATGTTCAGTTACACGAGTGTTCAACAAACGCCCCGGGTATTATCAAACTTTTGTCTGGCCATTGCTCTTTAGCAGTAAAAAATAATTTTCACTTATTATTACTTACGCTTCGTAATATAATAAATTACACTCGCTTTAGGTTTAACTTATTATTGGATGTGTAATACAAGTATTTGGTTAAGACAATCCGACATGACCGGCGAGAGATCTGGTGCGATTTCCATGCCCGGGGATAAACACTGTCAACTTCATGGGCTGATACTGAGAATTTCTTGACAGAAAAATCACTAATTGATTTTTGGCCCGACCCGGGATTTGAACCCGAGACTGGACCAGCAGGTCACAGGACTGCGATTATAATATAAAAATACGCGCGTGTGACATGAGGAATTCCTGGAAAGGACAGAGGACCAAGATATATAAAATCAGATTCGCTTACAAAACGTATTATTTTTAATTGAAAATAAAAAAAATATGAAACAAGAATCATTTTAATCCTAATAATATGTAGGTCGTCAGCTTTAGAGCCTTGTATAATGAGACCCAGCTACAAAAATTACAGTTATCTTTATTATTCTTGTTTACGAGTCGTCGTAAAATTGTGCTAAGACGTGTTTGCTCTTTCGGTTGTGAAGATCAAGGACATGTTACTCCGGATTATTAACGTAATAAGCTGTAACAGAAGATAATTAAGTCTCAGCCAGCGGCACTGAGTTTTTTAATTGCAATTAAATTTAAGTGCTGATTGACCACGTGCTCACCGGTAAAGTAAAGTGACATAAGGGAACCTGCATGTATGAGAAATTAAATATTTTCGGGACATACCTCTTGCAAATGAGATGTGATCTGTGTCCAGAAGTTAAACGTATTTAGAATGTAACTGTATTAATTAACTACTGACATACAGAAATAAATAAAATTAAGTATGACATATGTAAACGTTTCCAAACTTCTGAAATAGAGATCATAATATTTCAGAATTGGTGTAATCCAAATATGAATAGTAAGGTCATCTTTTGGATTTAATTCAGATACCAAATATTTTCATAGTCAAGAATAGAATAGACTTTTGAAAATAATCACCGAGCAAGCACAAATACACTAGTAGGAAAAAAATTAAACTTCCTAGAGAGCTTAGACTTTAAACATTAATGAAGTAGACAATAATGATAAAATGGATATGTATCCTAGAGAATATGGTGCTGCAATACAATGCTAAATTATATATAATATGCGGTCGGTGTTCCGACAGGTATGTAACCAGTTAGCTATGATGTTTAACCAGAGGCTCAGCAAAAGAAATGTGAAGAAGGAGATTTAAAGTTTTGCTTTGCTTGATCATGAATGCAATACGAAAAATAGAATTGCTAATCAAATTGTATGAGATAGGCTGACATGATTTTCTAAGACCTGATGATTTAAGGAATTTCCAGACTCCAGCAGGTCCGGGATCTTAAAGTTGTCTTTTTCTATAGTTGCCACGCTTGGCACGTTGATCGGCAACCGCAATTTCTTATTATTTATTTTGTCATCAGATAGATGCTGCTGCTCATGTCCTGTTTCAGTATCTCTCAGTCGCTTCTTACGACACTCAACAGTCTTGTTACTGTTTGAACTTAAATTGTTTGCTATCAATCTATTACGGTCCGCTGCTGTACTGCTCACTCCCTAGTTGGAAGTTTTTAATAGCGAACCCATAATATTCTTTTAACTCATGGAAGGCAACCGGGAAAACTACCCACCACGATAATAGTTCTATTGTTTTTATAGTTGTAGTTTTGCCACTGCTCGCTCTATTTTTTAGCAAGGGTTAATGCATCAAATCCCAATCATTGACGTATCGCTGTAAGTTGTTGTTTTTGTTTTATTGAAATAGTTGCAATACCTTATTGCGTTTTACGTAAGTATAATTTTTTATGATTATAAAATAACTGGTGCCTTTCTTTTCGGATGATCAAATTCAAACCACTTGCAATTAATCAGTGATGATTGTAATTCATGATTACAATTTAACAAAGATTTTAATAATGATGCATTCATTTAGTTCGGATAGATATGCAAAACGTTGGGCACTGCGATACTTATTTGACATGATTGTCCAAGCTGATAATAATTCTATGACGCTCTATATTGACACTAAGTATTCCAAATCTATGATTGTTCTAATAATAAATGAGTTTGATTTTCTATCATAATATTGTTTAATTTTACATTGTTTGTGTTTATTAATAAAATTTACACGAATCATCATTACATCCCTTCCCAAGTCCTTTGCTGAACATAGGCCTCCCCCAAGGAATGCCACAAAGCACGGTCCTGAGCCATCTGCATCCATCGACTTCCTGCATGTGTGAACCTTTCTCCCCCATCGGTTATCGTTCCTCGAGCTATATGGCCAGCCCATTGCCACTTCAGCTTACTAATCCATTGGGCTATATGGGTTAATCTGGTTCTACTGCGGATAACCTCATTTTTAAATCTATCACGCAAAAAAAGAACCTCTCCATAGCTCGCTTAGCGATCTTGAGTTTCCTTGTTCGGCCAGCAGAACATGAATACTTGAATAAAATGGAATTAATATTCGAAAGCTAAAGATATGACATCGGGACATCAAATATATAAAAAAAAAGTCAAATTTAACAAGAAAAAAAATCCATAAAATCACTTTATTAAATTGTTTTAATTGAAGACGGCTCCGTGGCGCAGTGGATTAGCAATGAGTTGCTGCGCTAAGGGCCGCGGCTTGGAATCCCGCACGGAACAAGTATTTGTATGGCTACAAATAATTGTTCCGGGTCTGGATGTTTGTCCTTGTGAAGGGAATGCCCAATTTTGGCCATGAGACGCCCAATAATTTGCATTTGTTAAAAAATACATCTTTTTTATGGTTATTAATCGCGGTATTCATTTATCCAAAAAGATTGCAACATGTTTGCACAAAAAAAGTACTGAAAGATAAAATGAAATTAGGTAAATCCGTAATTCATTAGTTTGGGGATAAAATAAAAAGTGTTGCAATTACATATCTCGGTAGAAAATCGATTCCTTTTTGATCGATTTTTTGGTGACATTATTATAATGCTAATATTATTTTCGATAATTATTATAATGTTAAGGTAATTAAACAAGGAATTGCTAGTTGATTTACCATGCATTCTTTACATAACATAAACGCTACTGCACAATTTAACTGTTATTCTTATCTGTTCTTAAAAATACATTTAAAATAGCATTTAAAACATTTTTAAAACGTGCAGAACTTAAAGCGCCTCAATTATTATTCTTTTAATGAAATAAATCGAATAAAAAAATCGATATCGATTTATCCATTTATCTTTGTTAAGTGGCACCGAATCTGACGGATAGGTGTCGTGTCATGTGAAATCAACTAAATAGTCACAAATCGAATTGTTTGCGTTTGTGTTATTTTGTTTGTTTTCTTGCGATTTGTTATCCAAGCAACGAATTAGCTTCTAAATGGACTCCGACAATTCTTCGCACCTACTGACCACGGCCTGAACATGGATCCTGCCTGCTTCTCACGATACGCCCTGCACGAACTTGGACTGATATCCACTGTTAATGATGACCCCAGCTTTCACTGGCCAGAGTTCTTCCCAGAGCTCAGTAACTTATTCAAGAGGACATTTACGCTGTGTCAATTGTTGTTTAAATGTCACGAAAATACGAAGACATTTGTTGAAATTGCAGAAGTGCGACATCTTATACAACAATGGGTCTGACCACAGCAGGTAAATAGTTGATCCATGTGTATCGTCTTCCTCTGAGAAATGCTTTTTAACTGAGTTGACTTAAAATAATATCAATATAATAATTATGGCTTCTTTATTAGGTACAAGTTTCGAGTGACAGTGTAGTGTGCCACCTGTGTTGGACTGCAGCCTGGAATCAAATACGACATCCAACTAGTGAACAGCAAATGCACCAATTGTTAGTCATGGACAATTATGCATCAGCTGTGGCAAGTCACTTTGAGAATAAGATCACACACACTGTTCGGTCCGATTCCTCCACTGCTCATATAAGGAATGAGATTGCCCATCAGATTGCACCACGTGAGGTAAGTGTTCAACAGTTTATAATTTATTAAGTGGTGCTGATATCTGATAGTGATACATATTTTACTCTGTTTGCATATCAACCCCTGAAGTTATTTTATTTTTCACATCTGCACAAGCTATATTTGACAATCATTCTAGTTTATTTATACCATGGTGATAAGATAAGCCAGCTAACACCAGGTAGTTGCGGTTGATTGCTCCATTTTATCAACTACCGAGAAATGAGGCAGTTGATTTTTCATTGTTTTTGGACTACTGGTAGTCCCTCAGTCCTTAATTATTAAATTATATAAGGCACTAAGTCTGCCGTTGTGCAGTATTGTTTTACTTGATAAACATTTTATTTATATTTGAGTTAAAAGTAAACAAATCTATTTTATTTTTATTTTTTAATTTATGTCATTCTTTTGTTTAATATTGTTTCAGTTGCCATCATCATCTCGAGTGTGTCATAATTGCTGGCGAAGGACTGATAGAGCAGTATCACGTTCAACAGCAGAACGGGAACCATCTGATTCATCTAGTATTAGTAATGTATTGCATCCAGAACAACAAAGCTTAGATCATATATCACACAGTATACTGCTCCTAATTATGTAAGAGCACCACTAACACAAAATCAATGTTTTTCCTGGTTGTAATGATTCCAATCGACTCACTGTTCCTAATCAGCACTGTGGGTACATCTTTTGATGCTACAATTATTATGTACCTCCAGAATGTAGAATCCGTAACTACCATTTAAATAGCAACTCTTGGGATTTACTTTTAGAATCAATATATAATCCTATTAAAACATTTAGTGCAGCACAAATTGAATATGTACCATCATATATAGGCATTTTTAAAAGTGAATTTAAATTATTTCACCAAAATTATTTTAACAGGGCTTCTACACATTTGATGATAGACTTTGCTGTGGCTGCTGCTCTAATTAATAAATTCCACACAAAAATAAGGGACAGGGATGATGCAGCTCAAATACTAGAAATAGTTCATAAAAATATGGATACAAATAATGATTTATCTGAGTATGTTAGGGAACACAATCTAAATAGAGCTAGGCAGACTTTGAAATATAAATGTAGACTGTGAAAATCTTAGAATTTCCTGTTTTAACTTACAGCGACTTAATATTAATTGCTTGTGGCACATACAATTAAAGCAAGCTCTGCCCTATTATGGTGAGTATATAAGATTTAATGGTTGCTACTGGATCGAAGTATGTAATGACCACAGGAGCAGCATTATGGAAGGAATAAACTTGAGTCCTAGCTGCTCTTTACTTAGGGCTAGAATTGCAAGTCGACACATCAGTCGTAAAATATATTTTATATATATTTTAATTAGTGGCAATGATTCTGGTAGAGTGCAATAAAAGTATTGTTGCAATTGTATTGTCGGCCGTCGAACGGTAGGATGCTACCCATGTTATGACAGTAATATGGTATTTGGGTTGGGCACGGCATCAGACTAATATTTTGCCTCCTGCTCAATTTCTGGATGACATACTGATCGTCTATGATACAAATGATGTATAAGATCATAAAATATGTTACAGATCTGATCAAACTTGATTATGTATATATATGTATTACAGTAAAATTATTGTTAAAACTGTATTTGTGAAAATAAAAACCTTTATATCTTAAAAATCCGGACTTTTTAAATCAATTCTTTACCCAGTTCATTCTAATAATTGCATATTATCATTTCTATATGCTTTTACATGCAGGCACCATGGCCAAGTGTCTATGAACGGTGGGCATTCCCTTATGTATGTAACCTTTACCCACGATACAGGAGAAAACTTAGTGGAGGTAACGTTTTAAAACAAAAAGTAATAAATGGAGGGATTATGGGAAACTCCTGTTGCTATTTCTGTGTTCAGAAAAGTGTTGCCTGCCAAAGGTCAAACACGAATGTTTTATGTTTGTATTTCTTTCCTGAACCCACCAGTAATTTTACAATAAAAGCTGTTAGTTTTCAGAAAATCACGGACATACTCGTAAGCGAGTGTTCCTTCATCAATCACATCGACTTTCTATCTACATTCAATTTACATTGCACTTTTTCATCTTATAAAAAATTCCTTTACTGAAGTAATTGAATTCAAAAAATGTATGTATTTATTTAAAAGATCACCAGTTTGTATTGTATATATACACAAGTTTATATATTTTAAATAAATAAAGTTCATAATGTTCAGGTTCTTGAAGATATCGTTTTCTTACTACTTGTACTCCGATAACTTGCAACCACAACATGTGCTGCAATACAGGTAATACGGGTAATACAAGTAACATTATTAAATTTTAGAAAAATCAAAAGTACTCTTAGTTAAAAGCACTCTATTGTGGGAAGTCAGAATACGTTACAAAAGGCACGATTGGCCATTCACAATGCTATGTTAGGCCCTACTAACACGTTGTGAATTGCGTGTTAGTCCCTACTATCACAGCATTGTGAATTGCGTGTTAGTCCCTACTAACACCGCAATATGAATTGCCTGTTAGTCCCTACTAACACAGCATTGTGAATTGCGTGTTAGTCCTTACCAACACAGCATTGTGTATTGCCATTAGAACATTCGAAAGTTGAGTGTGGCAGAAAGTTGAGTGTGGAAGTAAAATTAATGCTGTAAAAATGCGGTCATTAAAAAGTATGTTAGGGCTGATTCTGAATGAGAGGGTGAGAAATTGTGTGATAAAATAAAGGTGTGATTTGCAAGATTTTGTGACTAGGATTAAGAGATGAATGCTTAGGTGATTTAGACACGTAGTAAGAATGAATAAGGAAAGAGTGAGAAGGCAAATTTATGCTGAAGAAATGAGTGGCAGAGTCGGGAAGGGACGCATTAGACTGAAGTTTTGGACCAAATTGGTAATATATTGAAGATGAGCGGTTTGCAAAGCACTCTCTCCTGGACATCCACAAGCCGAGTGGGCCTGACGGAGAATCCCCCAATTGTGCTGAGAGGTATGCTCGGAGTTGGCACTGGTTTTAACGCGTGTTTTCAATCCTCTACTCCTATGCGTAGTACCGAAATCATGGAAGACAGCTTTGTCCACCTGATCTAAAAAGGCGACCGCTCAGACCGTCAAACTACAGACCTATCGCCATCACCTCCTTGTTCTAAAATAATGGAATCCATTATAAACTGCCAGCTCATGCAGTACCTTGAGGATCACCAGCTGAATAATGAACGCCAACACAGGTTTTCATCGGTCGATCAGCTGGTGATCTTCTAATCTGACTCATAGATGGGTGGAGCAGTATAGTCCAGGGAGGCATTGGTCGTTGGTTAGTTTGATACGAAGGCCTTCGATCGGGTTTGGCAAAAGCGCTTCTTTCAAAGCTCCTTCCTTCCTTCCTATGGGCTTCGGAAATTGTGGTATTGGACCGCCAGCTTTTTGATCGGACATCAAGGTCGTTGTAGATGGTGCATGCTCCGACTACAAGCCTATTAATGCTGGTGTTCCACAAGGCTGCTGCTATCACCAACGCTGTTTCTTCTGCATATTAATGATATGTTTGCGAACCGGTAACATTCATTGCTATGCGGATGACGGCACTGGTGGTGCTCTATACATCGGCCGTGCCAATATTTCTCGGAAAACGTTTCCCAGTACGGAACAAACTTGCGTCTGAAGTCGAGTCTTTGCTGAACAAAGTTTCGGATTGGGGCGACTAAATCTAGTCCAGTTTAATCCTCAGAAGACACAAGTTTGCGCGTTTACCGCTAAAAGAACCCTTTGTCGTATCTCGTTAGTTTCAAGGTACTCCTTGTTGCCTCAGCCAGTAGAAGAAACCTCGGCGTTGACATATCGACTTGGAAGAGAAGACCAAATTGGTCTCTAAAAACTTGGCGTGCAGAGCGGGACAGTATTTAATACTGTTCCTATCTCTGGGCTGGGGCGCCCCAGACCAGCTCCTTCCACTTGACCGCATCCAGCGCAGAGCGGCTCGAATCGTCGACGACCGAGTCCTTTCCGATCGGCTCGATTCACTGGCGCTGCGAGATGTTGCATCCCTTTGCATTTTCTTTCGCATTTACCATGGGGGTGCTCTGAGGAATTGTTCGGATTAATTCCAGCCGTCAAATTTTACGAATGCACATCGAGGCAAAACTCCCAATACCATCCACACCATCTGGATGATTGGCGGTCCAACACTGTACGTTTTACTAGGAGTTTTCTTCTGCGTACGACCTCTCTGTGAAATAATTTACCGGCAATTTTTCCGGACCGATACGACTTAGGAAAAGAAAAGAGTTTACTCCTTTTTAAGGTCGGCAACGCACCTGCAATTCCTTGGTGCAGTTGTTCATGGGCGGCGGTAGTCACTTACCATCAGGTGAGCCGTTTCTCGTTTGCTCCCTCTCCTACAAAAAGAAGATGATCCAAATTAAATGTTCCCTCAACAGACGAGCATATATGCGTAAGTATATAGATGTGAAAGAAGTGAGAGAGGTGTGTCAGGATCGTCCCAAATGGAAATCTGTAGTCTCTGCTTACTCTGATTATTAAAGGTACTCCTCAATAAACTCAAGAATATTTTTTTTAGATTAACTTTAAGATTAACTTAGTTGTTTGTTCCTAAAATTTGGCAATGAATCAGAAAATATGTCAATATATGTCTATTTGTCTATTTTAGAACATTTTTCAATGGCTTTATTATATATATTACACTTATTTACTGTTGAATATTAAGGGACCCACCCATTTTTTTACCTTTACTCTTTAGAAAACGTTACTTTAGGTAACGAGTTTTAATTTTTTTGTGTAAGGAATTTCTGTGCCGTGGAGGTTTAAATGTGTCGCTGTTATATGGCACGATAGTTGTGATAGTCCACATAATTGTAGCAGGAAAAATAATGCTCTTTAAAATGGGTATGTTAACAAATAACTTCGTCATAATATACAATTTAATGAATATCCGTAAAAAGAAGTGGCGTTCCACGTGCAAGGCTAAGTTGCAGCTGTGATGGGACTACAGTGGGGCTTATATGATATACTATTTACCGCAATAATATTGTAGTTCTAGGGAATAGTCCTAGGGTCTTCCAGCGATTCAATATTGTAAAGACTATTTGATATAATATTTTAAATGTCCCCCTTCATTACTACCTACGCAAATTTTCTTGTCACTATATCTAAGATACAAGGTATAAATATCGTTGTCAATGTAACTCACGAGCGCCTCAAGCTATTTCTGTGAATATCTACCCTTTTGAACAAATTTACTTTTTTACGACTTTGATGTATTTTCTTCAATGAAAACATTGTTGGAGTTAGAGAAGTAATTTTAATTATTTTAATCCGCTTCCAACCAGGAAGAACAGTACATTTTAGTTGAATAAGAATAAAATTATGTACTTAATTTACTTTGAAAAACGTACGTGCTGCAGCTTCAACGATACCGGATAGTCGGATAGGTGTCGTTCGTCAAATATGATCTTAGATGTAGTAGGCAGACAGAGACTTGTTAATAAAACTTTTTTATACAATTGTAGAAACAAACGAACTTCAGTTTACCTAATGGTTAGTGACTACTGCAGTCCATGAACACCTGCAGCCAATAACAAACAAAAAAAGCTACATATGCGTTGTCACTTTTGATAACTAAGATAGAATGCCTCTAAGCCTGTGGTGTTTAAACTAGTGTGGACAGTGCATTTACCCAGAAAAATAGAGCAATCCATTATGGAAACTGATTTTTATCGTATCTCAAGTGGTAGGGTCTCGTTGCAGCTATATTATGATTGTAGCTTGAATGGGTCGGCTCGACCGAGGTAGGACTACGCCCTCACAGAATACCAACCTAAAATACCAGTTTAGTTCTGCTGTGTTTCGTACGGTGAGTGTAGAGAACCGGACACGATTTTTACTGCAAACGAGGCATTCCATCTTAGTCCTCAAGGATGAAAACGAATCTGCATTTTGATTCCTTAATCGAGGATAAATGTAGATGTCTATGAGAAACAGCATCCACTTACCATCAGGTGGACTGTGTGCTCGTTTGTCACACTTATTCTATAAAAAATCAATTGACATGTGACATCGACGTGAGACAGTACAATTACACAAATGTCACGCGTTGTTGTGAGTGCGTGTCATACCTAAAGAGACTGATACGCTTTCACATGGGCCCAGATTGTTAAATATGAAAGTGATATCAATTAATAGCTTATATATTATCAAAACATCACTG
>JAGSMP010000998.1:0-80812 GCA_029286625.1 Parnassius orleans | reverse complement strand
TTATCAAAACATCACTGAAAATTCTGTGGATCAGGTAATGGACAGCAACAACTTCCGATAATAACAACATAACAGTAAAAATAATGTAAACTGTGGTTAAACAGTTATTTTTATTTTTACCTGTTATCTGCAAAACGATGGCAAATATGAGACAATCTATGGGTGAGGGGGGGGGGGGGCTTTTCAGCTGTTCAGCTGTTCAGCTTTCTGTTAAAGTCATATTCACACAATATATTTGTTTTGTCTAGACGTGGTTTGTTGTGTACAAATTCAGCACTTCTACTTAAAATTAATTTTCGTATTTAGATCCAAAAACGTAAAGGCTGAACAACGTCTGTCGGTCTAGCTAGTAATAATATAGTTGAAAACAAAGATGTAGACCTACAAGAAAAAGCGTTAATCCCACTTCTGATGTTAAAAATTTATCCCAAAAATGTTCCAATAAAAGAACCCTACTCGGTAACGAACCCTTTTTACTCACATAATCCATTCTGGCGGCCAATTGCCAAAAAAAACAAAGGCGTGAGAGCGGATGCTTAACTTGCTCTCCTGCTTTCACAACCGATCATTATCAGCAACAAAGCAGCACACTGCACCATACATTTAGTATAAAGCAATACAGTTTGGCCAACCGTAACATGTTTCCGTCACAATCACACACCGGTGTAACGTGAAGGACCCAATTACATGATAACACCACAGTATGCAACACAGGGCAGCCTCTCAGTAACACGATATTCCTTGCCTTGCCTACACTAGTAGAATACCCCTACGGGCATAGTAACGACAGTGAGACGCAGAATTACCGACTGATCCCTCTTAGTCGCCTGCACGGTCTACATTATACTGCTAGAACGGGTGGGAGATTACAGTTTCACCCTCATCTCCTCATATTTCCTTTTATCTTTTTACCCTCGTTCCTAACAATATATTAACGATTTACTGCTTGCTCGATAGTAAAAGAAAACATAGTAAGGCCATTTGTACCTCTTACAAAGGGCTAAAAATATAATACACAATAAAAAATAAATATATCATGTGCCGTTGTCAGAAGATAAGCTTTAACTTTTCTTTCTAAGTGCCTACTCCCAATGTTACGTGAATTCAAAAGTGCTTAGCGGTTCGTATGAAGTCTCCCAATATGCACGGCTACTCCAGCAGCGGACTCTTTCCTGCCCTGAAACCATCCATGTAGTAGAAGCACATGAGTAAAGAAATCGTACCCTAGTAGAAGTGTTTTTAAATAGTTATAAGTGATAAGAACATGTGACCCGTCAACGCGCAATGGCACATTGCATGACATACTCTTACTATTTTTAAATAAAATGGCTGGCGGCTTAAGAGAATCACCACCATGACCGTGTGTCATTCCGTGGGTGTCGTAAAAGGCAACAAATGTTAACGAAACTCACGTTACCATCCACATCATCTCGATGCTTGGCGGTCCACTACTGTGCGATTTACTATGAGTTTTCTTCCTCGCCCGACTTCTTTGTCACGAATTCTTTGAAATTGTTTACCACCGGCGATTTTTGCATACCGATACAACTTAGGTACCTTCAACAAACAAGCTTACTCCTCTTTATTAGACCGGCAATGCACCTGCACTTCGCTTAGTGTTGCAGTTGTTTATAGGCAGTGGTCGATACTTACTATCAGGTGGTTTCAGGTTTTATAGAAGAGCATGCGGCTCGTTTGCCCCCTCTTCTATAAAAAAAATAAACAGGAAATGGGCAGCAGCGTCTTTTTGATAATCTTTACGTGGTAGAGCCATGCTGCAACTATATTAATAGTATAGTTGCAGCACGAATGGGTCGGCTCGACCGAGGAAGGACCACGCTCTCACAGAATACCAGCGTAAAATAGCGGCTTAATGCTGCTGTGTTCCGTATGGTGAGTGTAGAGAACCGGAGACACTTTTTACTGGAAAAGAGGCATTCTATCTTAGTTCTCACGGCTGACAACGCATCTACATTTAAATTCGCAAACGAAGATAGATGTAGATGTCTATGGGCAACAGCAACCACTTACCATCAGGTGGACTGTGTGCTCGTTTGTCAACCTTATTCTAAAAAAAAAAAAAACAATCAAAATAATAAAAAAACTACGGTTGCTCTATAATATATATATATAATAATATATTATATTTATTCATTATTATATATATATAATAATATATATATATAATAATGAATAAATGATAAGAAAAGGCGAGCGCTCTGCAGTAAGACGTTTAAATAACTAGAAAATTGGTGCAACTACAAAGCCAGCTGCAAAATTACACTATCGTTAAAACCGCTCGATATTGCCCATTTTTAATTACCGAAACAACGCTAATTAATTTTCGCTTTCATCGATTTAAAGCTACCCGTTAATAGGTTTGTTGTTATAAAGTGAATCAAAGTAAATCTCTCGGATTTAAATTTAAGCTATTTCATGTTAAACGGGAATGTTATTTTAAATAATACTTTCCACTAGAATATTGAAAATGTTTAAATTAACAATATTTGCTGGTGAGTATATTTGATTTTTAATTATTGTAAAGAATTGCACTCTCAGACTAAACCAAACTATCACTAAGTGACAGTAAGCCTCATGTTTAAAGATCTATACGTGGTAGAGCCACGCAGCAGCTATATTATGGTGTCAGCACGAATAGGTCCACTCGACAGGAAAGGACCACGAACTCACGGAATACCAACGTAAAATAGCAGTTTGCAGTATTTTGTATGGGGTGTATGAGAACCGACGACACTTTTTACTGGTACCAAGGCATAACCCACCTCAAAAGTGACAAAGCACCTGTATTTTGATTCTTAACCAATCACCGTGAAATACTTTATTTAATATAATGAGGCATTCAGTTGCATTATCATTATCATCATTACAACCTGTTGTAAGTATCCTACTGAACATAGGCCTCCCTCGAGGAATGTCATTTAGCATAATACCGAGCCAACTGTATCCAGCAGTTGTTATAACACATTTATTAGAACATCATAATATGTTCGTTTCACCCCCATACAGATAGATATCATTATATAACATTTAAACCTAAAACTATTATTATAACGGAAAACTTTTTTCAGTGGTAGAGCCACGCGGCAGCTTTTGCTGTCGCATGGATGGGCCAACTCAAACCGGGTGGTACCACGACCTCACAGAATACCAACGTGAAGTAGAGGTTTACTTCTGCATTTCGCCTGGTGAGTGCAGGTGGCCGGAGGCCCAATCCCCCCCCCACTAACCCCTCCCCCCTCAACATGGTAGTGGAATTAAACCGAAGACTACCCCAGGAGGATACCAGCATCCTGGAGAATCCCTCGCTGAGCATCCACGCCCATGCTACCTACTTTTTGAGCGTGGGTGCTCCGGCTGCCCCGCGTATTCTGGGGGCGAAATTCCGCTCAAGACGAAACCTGCTCGGGGCAAGCGGAGCAAAAGAGGCAAGCAACCCCTGCTACGCTCCGTGGTTTCTGCAATATCAGGGACTTCATTCAAACCTTAACGCCGTCCACTACCATCTGGAACGGCAAAGCCATGCTTGCTCTTTCTTACCGAGACACAGGTGTCCTCTCCGGCTGATCTTCGTATCTCTCCTGCAGGGCAATTGGAACACTCCTTTGTGCCCCTGGCTGGGGTTTGTACGTCAGAGGACATCTGTTATCGACTTACTCGGCAGTCTTGAAGTACGGACTGTCCATCCTATGGCTGCGCGAACAGCGACGACCATCCTCGCGTCTACGGGTGCCTCTATAGGTCCCATAGCGGTAATGCCGACACAGACCGACTCATCGACTACGTCCAAATGGCTGCAGACCTGCGCTGCCAACAGGTCCCTTCCGCAGAGATCGTGATGCTCGGTGATTTTAACGCCCACCACGCTGAATGGCTTGGTTCCCGTTTAACCGATCGCGTGGGAGATCTGTTATGACTTTGCCTTGGCATATGGTCTGACACAACTGGTTACCGCCTACGCGGATTCCAGATGTGGAGGATCATATACCTTCCCTGTTGACCTTCTGCTGACCTCTCATCCGACGGATATCAGGTCTCCGTCGATGCCCCTTGGCTCTTCGGACCATTGTCTGATCCGGAGCACGGTGCCACCTACGCTTCCATCGCAGTTGCGATCTGCAGCTCGCCGCCGTGTTTGGCAATAGGTCAGCCGATTGGGATGAGATGCGGTCTTTTATGCATCCCATCCAAGGGTTTGCTTCTCGCCGGATGATCCCAACGTTGTTGCTGATTCTCACTGATGTGGCTTCAGGGAATGGAATTATTTATTCCATCATCTGTGGTGCCTATCGGAGGCAGAACTCAGCCATGGTTTGGTCGCTCCTAAAGTTGCATCACGCTATAAGCAGGAGTGTTACGGCCTGGGCTGACGCATCAACGTCCTGATGTAAACACCAGCGCTCGTAAAGAAGCATAATTCCGCCTCCAGGTCCTTCAAAGTGTCATTGCCAAGGCAAAGTCAGAGCACATCGGCAGAATTGGCGAGAAACTAGTTCGCCTCCTACGGGAACACGTGCATTCTGGTCTCGCCAAGGCTGTCCAAGGAACTTCTGTCAGCCATCTCTGCCATCTCTGCACAGGGTGGACGACTCACTGGCCCATAACGCAAAGGAGAAAGCCGATCTGCTAGGCTCTCTTTTGCTTCCAACTCGACTCTTGATGACGGGGAACATACCGCCTACCATCCCGCGGTGTGAGTGCTCCATGCGGAAGTGCTGTTTACACAGCGCTCGCGTAAAGCACTTCTCCCTGACGTCAACAAGTCGAGGGCCTGATGGAGTCCCACCCATTGTGCTGAAGACGTGTGCTCCGGAGTTGGCACCGGTTTTAACGCGTCTTTTCCGGTACCCTACTCCCTAGGCGTAGTCCCTGAACTCAGGCAGCTGGTGCACCTGATCCCCAAAAAGGCGACGCTCAGATCCGTCCAACTACAGGCCTATCGCTATCACCTCCTTGTTCTCAAAAGTAATGGAAACTGTTATCAACTGCCAGCTCATGCGGTACCTTGAGGATCACCAGCTGATTAGTGACCGCCAGTACGGTTTCCGTCGAGGTCGCTCAGCTGGTGATCTTCTAGGTTACCTAACTCATAGATGGGCGGAGGCAGTGGAGTCAAGGAGAGGCGTTACGTTAGTTTGGACGTAGGAAGGCCTTCGATCGGGTTTGGCACAAAGCGCTTCTTTCGAAGCCCTTCCTATGGACTTCCGAGAAATTGTGCAATTGATCACTAGTTTTCTTGCAGATCGGATCATCAAGGTCGTAGTAGACGGTGCATGCTCCGATTACAAGCCACAACGCTGGTGTTCCACATGGTTGGTGCGTGCTATCACCAACGTTGTTTCTTCCTGCATATCAATTTGATATGTTGGCAACATTCATTGCTATGCAGACGACAGCACTGGTGATGCTTTATACTCGGCCGTGCCAATATTTCTCGGGAAAACGTCACTGAGTACCGGAACTCTTGGTCTGAAGTGGAGACTTTGTTGAACAAAGTCTCAGACTGGGGCGACTAAATCTAGTCCAGTTCAACCCCAGAAGACACAAGTTTGCGCGTTTACCGCCAAAAGAACCCTTGTCGTATCTCTTCAGTTTCAAGCACTCCCCTTGTTGCCTCAGCCAGTATCGGAATCCTCGGTGTCGACATGTCGAGTGATGTGCTATTTCGTGGTCACTTGGAAGAGAAGGCCAAATTCGCCTCTAAAAAGCGTGGCGTGCTCAGCAGAGCGGGACAGTATTTCATGCCGGCACACCGCTTGCAACTTTACAAGGCAAGTTCGGCCTACATGGAATACTGTTCCATCTCTGGGCAGGGCCCCAGTGCCAGCTACTTCCACTTGACCGCAGCGCAGAGCAGCTCGAATAGTCGACGACCGAGTTCTTTCCGACCGGCTTGACTCACTGGCACTGCGAAGAGGTTGCATCTCTTTGCGTATTTTATTGCATCTACTACGGGGAGTGCTCTGAGGAATTGTCGGACTAATTCCAGCCGCTCAATTTCACCATCGCACATCGCGACAGAATCGAGATACCATCCATACCATCTGGATGATTGGCGGTCCACCAATGTGCGATTTAGAATAAGTTTTATTCCTCGCACAACTTACTTGTGGAATCGATTACCACCAGCGATTTTTCCGAACCGATACGACTTAAGGACCTTCAAGAAAAGAGCCTACTCCTTATTAAAAGGCCGGCAACGCATCTGCAATTCCTGGTGTTGCAGTTGTTCATGGGCGGCGGTAATCACTTACCATCAGGTGCCGCATGCTCGTTGCCCCCTCCTATAAAAACAAAAAACTTATGAACTGCTAAACTGTCATCATGTCGCTTTAAGCGATTTCATACAGACAAATCGAATGTGAAAGGAAATTGTAATTTAATATTTTGACTGATAAGTGCAACGTGCAATATTAAATGTAATAGGGAAGAGAGTAGAGTACACTGTTGAACAGAGGCTCCACCATGGCTGCCTCAAAGGGGATTTTGCCATAGTTGCCACGCTTGCAGGCGGGTTAGCAACTGCAGTCTTTATTATTTTGACTTGCTATCAGAAGATGCTGCCCATCTCCTGTTTCAGTTTGCCGGAGGTAGTGGATATTTTACACTACACGGTAAAACGTACTAAAATAATAATTATTATTATAATAATTAATTTTGTATAAAATGTTGTCTTGATAAACTTTGTTATCAAATCTCCAGGAATCACAGTGACTTGCACGTTGTGTTTTGTGTACGTTTTTTTCTCCGACAACAAATTTATTCAGCAATGGTGTGTGCGTGAAAGTATTTTGGGACAGAAGTAAGTAATCATAAACCGTTATTAACAAAGTTAGAATCTTTTATTTATCTAGTTACTTTACTATTATATCTTAGCTGTAAGAAGCCTCTACTGGCTCCTAATTTCCATAATGTGTCTTTGGGCAGTATATTGAGTCCATGTCCAACGCAACTGCAAGGAAGTTATGTTCTTGAAATGGTGCGGTAATTCACGCAGAGACAGTAGCGCTTACAATATATAAAGCGCAAATCCGGTCATACATATGGTATTGTAGCCATTGGCTATTACCGGCATTGGAATCAATAGAAAGGAACGAAAAGAGGCTGGGCATCATCACCATGGTTAGAACTAATCATACCAGCATCGAGCAGGCGCGAAATAGCCAGCCTTTCGGTTTTTTAAAGGATATATTTCGGAGAGTGTACGCAGGAATTGCATGACGTAATTTCTCCCTCTCCATTCCATCATTGGACCAGCAGACGCTCGACTGGTCTCCACCCCTTAGTTTTTCACATATCACAAATTCGAACCTGCCAGCATCTGTCTTTCCATCTGATTATAATTTGGGTGTTTTGAGGCAAGAGTGAATAGGCTTTGTTGCTTTGGCAAGTCAGTGCGCTTACCCATATTCGGTCATTATTTTACCATCAGGTGGGATAGTAGTTCCCACCTGATGGTAAGTTAGTAGCACTGGCTTATAATAATAAAAAAGGAAGCACTTTCTATGTAAAATGTACAATAATTAAATATAATGTAACTTTATTTTTATCTTTATGAAGATTGAGGTTTATTTTCAGGTCATTTTATCCATCTACTTACAATCCTATGAATAGCGGATGCAAGTGTTCTAAAGTCTACGACCCTGTGTGCGCATCAAACAATAAATCCTATTACAATCCTTGCTATATTAAGTGTGAGTCCGGTAACGACACGATTAAAGTTAAATATTTTGGAAAGTGCTTACCATTTTAATATTTAATTAAATTCAACTCCCAAGTATCATTTGTTTTATTATTACAAACTATTTCAAGGTGTTTCAAGCTATTTTCCAAGACACAAGGAGAACAATTTTTTCATTTCCTTGTATTCATTATACCTTGTTTACCTTAATTATTATTTGAATTTAAATATAATTTAATTATTTTTGCTTAAATACTCGATTTTCATGATATTACTCAGCTGAGAAGATGAGTGAAACTTTCGAACTGTGGTTAAGATTTGCTATGCAATATTTCAACAAAATTCTCGCGTTTATTTGACCACGAGCATGTATGCGTGGGCATATGGTTGTGAAGGAGGCGAGAGAGGTGTGTCAGGATGGTGTCAAATAGACGCCCGAAGTCTCTGCCTATCCCTCTAGGTGACAGGCGTGAGTATTTATGTATTTATGTATGTATGTATGTATTGTTAATATTTAAGTAATCGATTTTTTCTAAGAAGCTCGTAACGAACCTGCACCAATAAATGGTAATTAACCCAAACTACATGAACTTATCTTATTCAATAAGGTAACCAGATTTATTTAGTAGAATGTATCCGAAATAAAGTTGATATGCTCCAACAACCTTGTCTACCAACTATACAATTTACACACCAGAATTAACAGAATAACAATACTAATATGTATAAAAAGAGCAGTAGTAGCGCCCAGATCCTGGGACTAGGAACTTGGGCGAGCAACTTGAGTGCTATCATCATCATCATCATCATCACACTATAAAAGTTCATTGCTGTACATAGCCCTCTCCCGTTATAAGGAAGATTTTTAGCCATTGGCAAGCAGATTAACGACCGCATTATAAAACTTACCGTCGCTGTTCTGAATATTTTACACCTGATGCAAGTGAAATAGTTATATCGCCATCTATTGAAAGCCATAAGGTACTTTCTGGTTTATCCCATAGCCGCATCTTATGACACTCATGCGATGAAATCGGTGAACTGTGATGGAACAAATAAACCGACATGTCTGAGAAATTAAAAATATTTTCAAACAAACGAAGTCTTCAAATTTAAACTGGAGTAGCACGTCACGTTACATCACCTTTCCTTCCCCAACAACTCTGAAATAAAAGTAACCATAGATTTTCCTGACGCACGCGTTCCAGATCCGCTGCGTAACTTTGCCACACACATTTATGTGACACCAGTTGTAATCACTAGTATAATAAAAACGATTGTGTGCAATATATCTTACAAAGCAAAAGCTATCTTTAATTTGTGGTGATTACCTCTGAAAAAATTGTGGTGATTTCCTCTACAAAAATTCACCCATGATAAATGTTTGTTAAAAATCTTCCCGATGTCCAGTTTCCAAACGGATGAGTAGTCCCTTTTACATAAAGGCCTAAAGTATAATTCTTCGACGATTCTTCAATTCTCGAATTCTTTGGTCTCCCAAAAATCGTTAGAGACTGTGGTCGTTGACGCTGAGATGGCCGTTGTGATCGGGAGGAAAGATAACATCTTCCCGTTGCATTCATTGTTACTAAAACCGACAAGGGCAATACAGTCGTCATTATGGAGAATAGCGGGTACAGCCAGAACGTTAACAATTTTAGTCAAGGTGATGACTTTGAGCTATTGGATTCCGACCCAACCAAAAAGTTTACTTCGGATATTAATTACAACAGTTATCATATGTTTTTCCCGATCACAGTTTGTCTCGGAGAAGTCTTATTCCAATGAATCCTCAAGTACCCATTTTATATAGTTTACCTAAAATACATAAAGAACATGTTCCTATTCGTCCAGTTGTCTCATATATAGGTGCATCAGCCTATTTCCTTGCTAAAAAATTAAACTACCTCCTTCGGGAGAAATCTGGATTCAACCAAACTCACAGTCTTAAAAATAGTTTAAATCTCATTTCCAATATTAAAGATATTCATATTCCTCCTAAGTCCATGTTGTTATTTTTAGACGTTGATAGTCATTTCACAAATGTCCCATCCCCTGACTGTTTGCGTATACTCGCAGATCTCTTTAATAAAACAAATGATCTTAACCTCTCTCTGCATGAAACAAAGCTATTTCCGGTTTAATAACCGTTTCTATCTACATAAAGAAAGGTTAGCTATGGTGTCCCATCTAAGTCTTCTTATGGCGGGCATTTTCATAGATAACTTTGAAAAGCAACATATATTTTTCAATCAAAATACCTTATACTATTATAAAAATGTAGACGACATAATTATTTTCTGGACTGGCATAAGCAGACAACTGGATGATTTCCTTAATAAAATAAATAGAGACCACGATAAAATTAAATTTAAACTTGAATTGGAACAAGATTTCCTCAACTTTAATAATAAATAATACGTCATCCTCAAGTGTCATTGTGTCACCGTGGCAACATAAATTAGCCGCTTTTTATTGTTATATTAATTGTTTGTTCACAGTTCCATTGCGACAAAGTTCATATCTATCCTCAGTACTTTATAATAAGCTAAATAGAAATCTAAATTTTTATCCCCTTTCCAGACATGAATGTAAAGTTAAAGTTCGAGACTGGTTATTATCACTTGATTATAGTAAAACAGAAAATATCCTGATATAATTTGTAAAAATGTGTGTAAGTAATGTATGTCGCATAAAATTATAAAATTATAAATAGCAATCTTTGTTGAAAGCATTTATTTATTCATTATAGGTTATAATGAATAAAATATATATTCTATATGAAATTATATAATAATATATTCGATATATTACAAATTGCAATTTACAAACTAATTTTAATATACCTACGATTATAAAAAATATAAATTACTTTAGTCGCATTAAGTTATAGTCTATGTTTAGTAAATAAATCCATTTAAATAGCTATATAGTTACTTAAAATGTTGTTTAGTTACTTAATTAATTAGATTAAAAATACTGTTGTCACAACACTGAGAGGCTGCTGATCCCTAAGATATGACTCTGTCTGGTTTGGGGATCAGAGTCACTTTATTATTACTGTACTTTTATTTAAATAAAAGATTATTTAATAATAATATATTATTATTAAGTAAAGAAAATAATTTAAAAGGGCTTAATGTAATTTATCAAATTGCGGTCTCTTACAGTTTTCTAAAAATCTCATTAACAATTTAATTAAAAAGAAAGAAAAGCATGTCGTTCGTAATTCTCTGTACGCGGTTCAACCTCAAAGTGTTCGTCGATATGTGAGCAGTTTGACCTACTTAGGCTCCATATCTGAAAAAATAGCTAATACTCTTCGACAGAGCGGCGTTTACGTGGCATTCAAAACAATTAATTCTCTTAGGAATATCTGTAATAATAAAGATAAGTTGGATATTCGTCAAAATTCGGGTGTTTACAAACTTGTTTGTGACGAATGCCACGCCGTTTACGTGGGTCAGATTAGTCGCAACTTCAAGACACTTTATAAAGAGCATTTAGCGTACAGGAATTGTGTACTGCAACCTATAAATCCCATTTTGCTAAACATCTCTTGACACTGGACACAACCTATCCATCGACCACCTTAAAGTCTACATACTTGTAATAAAGGCTGCGACTGTGTGTGCTGGAACATTTAGAGATATTAAAAATAATAATAGTAATGTTGCACTCGCTGAATGAACAAGCAAATGTTTCTAACTCGCTCTTAAACATCTTTAAGCCCTGCTCTCTAACAGAGAGAGCCTCGCAATATTCGTCACGCTCACGGTGATCAGCGATTGGTTGCGTGGTTAGAGGGTAGGCGGGCGTTTCTTAACGGTTTTTTTATTAATTTAATGACAGGCGGCTGCATAAGTCAGGTGTTGATTGGTCGAATGTTTTATCATATGATGCAGTCGCTCGCTATTTAAGTAAGGAGCGGTTGCGTCGGCGAGTTGTATAAATAGCAGTTGTTTTGGCTCACCGCTCGGAAAAACCCACATTCCGCTTGCGCCGCCACCCCCGTGCGGTTGTAAAGTTGACCGCGCTCGTCCCGCGTACGCCGAGTGCCCTCGCTCGCGCCTCCGCCTCCCTGCTCACGCCTGCAGAGCTGTCGCCGTCGGTGAGTTCGCTTGCCTTTTCCTAGCGTTCTTGCTCCCCTGCATCCTGGCAGGGAGGTTTGACCACTTTTTGTTATTGTTATTTTTATTTGTTTTGTTTTTGGTTTTGCTTTTACTTTTATTTTTCTTCGTTCTGTTACCGTTTCTTAGAACGTCAACCCCTTGTTCTTTTCAGAACAAGCCCTTGTTCTTCTCAGAACAAGGATCCCTCATTCTTAGTTTAGAACGTCAATCCCCAACTTCCAACATGTCCACCCAGACGCCACCCAAATCAGAGTCCTCACCCTATTCGTCCCAAACATCGACGAGACGGCTCTCGCCGCAATTCTCGCCATTCTTGCCCCTCAGGCATGTACCCCCCGGCTCCCATATCGACCTGCCCGACGGCCCCTTTGGCCGCCCCGCAGACCAACTCACCCGCGTCCCACAACTCCGACTCCATGGAGTGCTCGGACTCCGCATCTATAACGTCGTCCTCCCGGAAGAGGAGCGCCACTAAAATCGACTCTTCGGCCAGCAGCTGCTCCTCGGACTCCGATGATGCAGTAACGGGTAAAACCCCCTTCACAATAGTGAAGTCCAAGCGCGGCCCGAAACGCGCTGCCAAAAATTGCTCCCCCGGCAGCCCCCGCCACCACCCTCACCTCCGCAGCCCCTGCCGCCACATTTCACCCTGCAGCCCTGCTGCTGCCTCCACCCCTGCAGTCCCTGCCGCTGCTGTAGCCCCTTATTGTCACTAGACATCCCTCCTGCCAAAGCATCCGCGCTCCCACCCTAGCAAAAATTCAGGTCCCGCCCCCTGTCTTTCTCAGAGACAAGGCGCAATTCACACGACTTTCAAAGACCTGCTACAACGCAGGTATAAAATACGATCAGGCCACCAACCTCGGTGAAGCTTATTAAAATCATCCCGTCATCGATAGATGACTTTCGTTGCCTTACCAGGCTACAGCCGAGCGTGTCCACACACGTACGCCTCTCAGAAGAGCGTTAAGTCGGGCAGTAATCCGCGGAGTTCCATACGAACTCTCAAATGAAGACATCCTGAGGACCTTAAACCCAGGGATTCCTGTCGAGGCTGTGCACAGATGCACAGCAAAAACAAAAAGGTTCCCGCTTGCTCTTGCAATCTTGACCAACGTGCCGGAGGCAAAAACCATCTTCCGGCAGGTACGCACCGTGTGCGGCCTGTCGAGAGTGAGGGTCGAGCCCATCCCATAGGCGCGGTTTTCCGGCACAGTGCCACCGCTGCCAACTTTATGGGCATGCGGCGGCCAACTGCTCAGCCCCCTCCCCCCACGTGCGTTAAGTGCCTTGATCCTCATAACTCGAGTGCCCTCGGCCCAGTAATGCCAAATCCCCACCCGCCTGCATCCTATGCGAGCAGCCTGGCCACCCAGCCAACTACAGGGGCTGTCCTCGCGCTCCTCGCCCCCGTTTTACCAGAGCTGCCATCATACCAGCTCCACCGCCGGTTAATGACAAATCATTCCCGGCACTCCCATCGAAAATGCCCCGTCAGGGCTCTTCCCAGCCCCTTCAGGGCAATTATCGGCCCCCTCAGGGTCCCCCTTGGCTCCTCAGGGCCTCATTCGGCCCCCTCCGGGCTTCTCTCAGCCTTCACAGCCTCCAATTCTCCCCTGGGGCCCCAAAAAGGCCGAACCCCGCGGACATCCTCCGCCCCACAACAGGCACAATCCTATTTATTTATTTATTTATTTTAACAGATACACCATTGGCTTATCACTAGACATTGTTAAATATAACACAATTGGATTTGTTCAAAATGATTCACCTTTAAAGGTATATACAACATTCACAAAAATAGTGCAGCTACAATAAGACAGTTGTTAACTTACTTAACTAGAACAATATCATTACTAAATTTACAAGTAATTTGCTTACAATAAAACTAATGCTAAACTTGAAGAAGAGAGAAAGAGTTATAAATACTTATTACATAATCTAGCAAATTCTGATACGTTATCCGTATGGAAAATGTCGACGTCGCTGTTGGTGGTCATGTCTGTTATACGTTTGCATTAACCCATTTATGGGGCTCGTTTACTAAATTTGTTCTATGGTTAGGTAAACAGAAGATTTTGTAATCGGATGTCTTGGTATATATCTTGGAACTCTGATACTTATTTGATTTAACAGTGTCGGTGATAGTAGGAGGCCGTGAATTAGCTTATAAAGTGTTTTAAGATCGCTGTCGACGTCTTTTCGAGAGACTCTAATTTGAAGTGGGATAGTTAGTATTATAGTCAGCACGGTAAGGACAAGTTTGATCTTTAAAGGCTAGTAGCGGGGCAAATTGCGCTGGATACGCTCTATTCGATCACTGTGAATTTGGTATGATGGGTTCCAAACAGGTGATGCATATTCTAGTGTACTACAAATAAGAGTTGTATATAGTGAGAATAGATAGGGTTCCGCAAATCCTTACATATTCGCTTTACTAATATTATCAATATGGATGTTGAAATTTAATTTTATCGATCATCCGTCACGGACTACTTTGGATTCTGTTAATTTTTCCGTCACAAAATAACTGGAGCGAATAATGTTTCTCCTTCTGGTAATTTTTATAGATAGACATTTCAGGATTTAGTAGCATTTTGTTACTTGCACCAATCTGAGATAGAGGTGAGATCTGTCTGTAATCTAACTACATCATCTGGAGACTCTATAACCTTATACAATTTTAAGTCATCATTGGTTGATGACCTGCATACAGTGTATGCTGCTATGCGGAGCATCGACATTGGGGAGATTGCCATTTTAGCACGCAAACTGCGCGCTGCTCAGTCCCCTCAGGACCGTCTCCTTGCTCTTGTTGAGCATCACAACTTTTGTGTTCGTTGTGTTGTTAATTTAATCTTAACATTACAATGTCAGAACGCGCTACTATCCCAAAGTCTCTCGGTCGTATTAAGTCTAAGGGTTTATCGCTTGTATCGTTCAATATTCGCGGTTTGCGAAATAACCTCCCCGAGCTTAAGCTCTTTCTTCGAGATCACGAAGCCGACCTCCTCCTCCTCCAGGTGACCCACCTCCAACCTAATAACCTCAAAGCCCTTTCCATCAAAAAGTATTCTCTTCTTCGTAACGACAGACCTCATCGCAAAGACGGCGGTACTGCCATTTACTACAAGAAGATACTACATTGCTCCCACATCCCCACTCCGCCGCTTACCAATACCATGACAATTTGTGGTCTATTATTACACCTAAATATTGTGTATATGTTACTTTATTTATAAATGGACAGTTATTAAAGTTATTTATGTTGTTACATATATGCATTCTTATATTGAAATCTTCCGAGGGTTGCGTGCGTTTGGATATACTGAAACAGATATAATTAGTTTTTGCTGCATTAAGGGTAAGTAAATTCAAATTTAACCATTTTTCCAACTGGGCCATCCCAAATTCTGCCCTTTCCTTAACTTCTTGCCATGATTTACCTTTAAAGATAACTGCTGTGTCATCACGATACGAAATTATTTGTGCGTTTTCTATTTTTAAGTTGCATAAATCGTTTATGTAAAGCAGAAACAAGGAAGGCCCCAATATATTACCCTGTAGCATCTCATCCATCATCAAAGGACAAAAGCCCAAAAAGGCTCCGGACGCGGATGGCGTCTCCAACCAAGCCCTTAAACATTTTCCTGAGCAGGTGTTAACCCTATTAGCGCTTTAATCTTCAACGCCTGCTTCAACCTCAGTCAATTTCCCACCACGTGGAAAGAGGCAACTGTCATTGGTATCCCCAAGCCAGGAAAGCCTCACCACCTCCCCTCCAGTCAATGTCCCATCAGCCTCCTCAAGGCCATGGGCAAACTCTTCGAACGAGTCATACTCGCTCGCATGAGGCGCCATCTGATTTCCACAGACGGCGACCCTCTTGTCATCCCCCACCAATTTGGTTTCCGAGCGAAACACTCTTGTCCCCAACAAGTTCACCATATTGTGGAATATATCCTCAGCGGTTTTTATCCTCGCCGTCATAAGACCATCGCGGTCTTCTTTGACATAGCGAAAGCATTTGATAGAGTCTGGCACGAAGGCCTTATCTACAAACTTTACCATATTGGCCTCCCTGATCGTCTTGTTCGTCTCGTGGCCTCCTACTTGAAGGATCGTACCTTTCGTTTCAGACACGAAGGCACGCTCTCCTCTCCTCTTCGCGTCAAATCAAAGCCGGTGTCCCTCAGGGCTCCGTGCTTGCCCCTCTTCTTTACATACTGTTTACCAACGACATCCCATCCCGTCGAATGGTGTACAGCTCTCCCTCTTCGCTGATGACACAGCCCTTTATTATAAAGGTATCTCGCTACTACTTATTCGGATCAAGATCCAACAGTCAGTTAGTGACTTAGGAGCTTGGTTCCAAAAATGGGGTATCGATGTGAACCCGGAGAAGTGCTCCGCTGTTCACTTCGAACATAAACAACGCCGCCATGCTACCATTCCGCCAATCTGTATGCTAGGGACCCCTGTCCTTGTTCCACCCTTGACACGAGGCTCACTTTCGAGCCCTATGTTAAGAGAGTAACTTGCAACGTGCGCTTTTATCTGGGTAAGCTCAACAGTGTGTTGGGCCGACACAGTAAAATGTCCCTCCGTAACAGGCGAACCCTATATAAGGTCTGTATACGACCAGTTATGACTTACGCGGCCCCCATTTTTGCTCACACTAAGCCTAAAACCTTGTACAAACTTCAAGTAGTTCAAAACTATTTTTGTCGTCGGGCTTCGAACGCACTCTGGTACGTCTGTAACGCCGACCTCCATCGATACTTAGAGCTCCAACAATTTCTAAAAACACTCTCTGAGAACTCTTCAAAGCCTCATAGTCTCACTCAAATCACCTCATTCGTGAGGCAGCTTCCTGTAGCCCACTCCTCTCGCTATCGAGTCCGCAGGCCGAGAAACCTCGCTCGGACCTCCCCAACCAGCTTTCGGCTGATCTGGACTACCTCTTGGCGGCTCTGGCCGAATCTTCTCCCCACTCTTAACTTGCCTTAGTTAGGCGCGACTCTCAGCGGCTACTCGCCGCCCGCGCCCCCTTGCCCCAAAGGAGGTCGCATTCGATTAGGCTGAAAGACCGTACAGGCCAAAGCCGTTCTCACAGGCACTTCTTCAAAGTGAGTCCCACATAACCACGCAGCCGGCTGCGTGGTATGCTATGAGCATTCACCACCTCCCTCCCCCGCTTCCGGAGGGTGTCCTTGCATTGGGCGCAAAAAAAGCTCACCGCTCACTTAGCGGTCAGCCAACGCAGAGTCTACTACACCTGAGGATGCCTCGTGTAGAGGCGAAACACGTGTCGTATTATCGTTGATGGTGTGTCTTTCCCAGTGGAGTGGTGGTGGGAGTAGTGGTGACGGGGATAGTGCACGCAATTGAGGGAGGGCGGTAGGTGCTCTTCAAACTAGGTAAGACACATTATTTTATTTTATTGAGCGGATAGGGTTAAAGCAAATTTTTGCAGTTTTAATGAATGTTTGTTCCCACCTGTGAATCTGGGCTAGTTACTTTGCCTTCATTGCTAGGCTCAACATAGCGTGTTATTAGCCGCGTACTCACCGGACGATCTAACACGTTCCGATCACGCGCGGTTAGAGCGCACTCCACAGGCGCGGTTGGTGTGGACGTGCCTCGCGCAATCCGAGCTGCAAAGTTGAAGCGACCGCGCAATCGGTCGATATGGAAAATTTAAATTTGCTGAAAATGTGTTGATTTTTATTGAAAATTGGTATGGACTAAAGTTTTAATTTTCGATGTCGCATGCCTTCACCACGTGATTAAGCTATTTTTACTTTATGATCCTACCAGGCTAAAAAAGAGGATTCATAGAGATTCATAAGAGGATTAGAGACACAAAATACGACTTAGAATGACGATAAAAAAAACAACAATTCTTCTGAAGATTTCGAATAGCCAATCAAATGCATTGTTGAACACAACATTGTATCATCTTTAATTTTATTTATGCAAGTGGTGTCCATTTTTAATGGCTAAATAATTTAACTGTATAATAATCTTAGTAACATTTTTACATGGCCGGACAGACTTTTATTTCTTTGTTTCACTGTATGAAATCACCATTAGAAAACTTTTAATGGAAACGCTATGTTAGTCAATGGTATTTAAATCTGTCCACATTAAATTTATTTCATATCCTTGATTCAGCTAACGCAATTAGGGTATTCAAAATATTGACTGTCGTCATCAAAATGTTAGTTAACATTATGATAAAGTAAAAAGTTATAAAAATTATGACTAACTAAATATTGATGCTTTACTATTTTTTTCAATTAGAAGTGTATTCTTGCACTATAAAAACGTTACCCCCACACTAGAATTTTCTTCTGCATCGTGAAGACAGTTTACATACATAAATTGCACCAGAACAAACATCCAGACCCGGAAAAAATATTTGTAGACCATACAAATACTTGATCCATGCGGGATTTAAACCCGCGGCCCTCAGCACCGTAACTCATTGTTAAGCCACTTTGACCGCGTAATTCGTAGTGTTTTTACTACCCTAAGGTTGACTGGCAGGAAATGCTTTTAGCATTGCTGCTGTTATAAGGTCCAGATACTGTTTATAAGGTTCAAAGTTAAAAGATAAAGTTAAATAAATAATTAAATAAATAGCGAATTTGAACCCACCACTTTTTGTGTTCGTGGTCCGCACCCTAATATTAGGCTACGGTGGCTTTAAATATACAACAATACCTTTAAAATGGTCGATCAGGATACTTAACGTAATTGACTAGCTCTATTTCAAGTCATTCCATTAGGCGTATTCCGCGAAACGAGCCATGAAATAAATATATTATGCTTTAAGGACTCTATAAATTGAACTCGAACCAAAAAGTGGTATTTTTTCTTATAAATTTGTATAAGACCCTTACGGAATTTGTTTTGCATTTATATATAATATGGGCGATAAACGGACATACAGTCCAACAGATAGTAAGTGAATGCTAAGACCTATAAACATCTACATCTATCCTCGATTAAGAATCAAAATACAAATTCGTTGTCACCCCTGAGGACTACGAGGGAATGATGCTTCGTTTCTAGTAAAAAGGGTTCCAGGGGTCCAGTTCTCCACACTTACTATAAAAAATTAAATTAAGCTGCTATTTTGAGCTAGTGTTCTGTGAGCGTGGTCCTTCCCCGGTTGAGCCGCCTAATTTGTGCAATAACTCAATATAGCTGCAGCATTACATTATAATATGTAAAAAATCAGAGTTTCATTACTAATTACTTAAATTAAAAATTGCAGTTTCTTAACTAACCACTCAAGTGACTTTTATAATCCAAAAATTTTCCTCGAGCTTTTTTCGTCTTCAAAAAGAACACTGCTTCTTTTGTATTTAAAAACACATCATTCCCAACTTTCAGTTCATTCCAACAAGTTAGAATATTATATTTTCATTCAGTGTAGTTTCTAACATAATATTTATAGAATTTAACATAATACCTACTCTTTGAAAACTCAGAAATTAGTCTTCATAGGATCGGAAGAGCAGCCTTTGACAACGTCTTTGGCAGATTTGAAAGATTGCCAGCCACGCTGAGCCCATATCTGTATATTTGCCAACGATCACGGTCCGTAAACACCTACACCGATAAAATATGTTTAAATCTTAATCAAATATGGTCTAAGTCGAATACTAATTCATAAAAGCACGATTTTCTTTTTGGGTTAGCAATACGATTATGAAACTATGACCGTATTTTTTATCAGAATTTGAAGTGATACACACATTATTTTTCTATACAAAATGAATTAACCAATTAAATAAAATCATTTTAATCATGTTCATGACTCTATGAGCTAAGATCCCTATGCCTTCACACGTAACATGATTTTGTGCCTCTGAATAAAACTACTTTTACGGATTTTATCGCGTTTAATTAACTTATTTTATTAAAATCCCGACGTTTCGGGTGCATTAAAGCACCCATGGACACGGGGAACTAAGGTAGTTGACGTCCCGATGTCAGTGTTAACCCGGAGTACCTTCAGCTTTATTAATTATTAATTTTTGTCCGATCTACGCAGAATGAACTTACTGTATCTTGAAGTCTTGCAGTGGTATGTTTGGGTTTAGTTTTAATTTTATTAATTACAGGATCCCAAGCAGATGGTAGTACCCAGCCTCCCTCTCTATTGAAATTAGGATGTTTTTTTAATTTCAATAGCCTCACGTATCATCCGTGGTAGGAATCGATGTTCTTTCGCGATAATTTGTGGCTTATCAAATATAATGTAATGGCGGGTGCCGTCTAGGATATGATCACAAACTGCAGACTTCCCGGAACGTTGGTGTTTCACGTCAGCTATGTGTTCTTTTATGCGGGTTTTGATAGAACGTTTTGTTTGCCCTATATTATATGAGAGACCACATTCACAATCAAGCTTGTACACTCCTGCATCTTGTAGAGGAATATTGCACTTGACGGATGGTAAGAACTGACTAATCTTCTTCGGCCGCTTGAAGAATGTTTTAATAGAAGCTCGCTTCAAGATGTAGCCAATCTTGTCTGTGACACCTCTGACATAAGGTAGTACAGCAGGCACACGCTCGACTGTGGCCGGCTTTACTCTGTCACTGTGACGTAGGCGCGGGACCCGAAGCTTGTTGTCGTGCAGAACCTGCTTGACGTGCTGAAGCTCGGCGGCTAGGTGTTTTCTGTCACAGATCCCTCTTGCTCTCTGTAGGAAAGATTTGCCCACGGTAGCTTACTGTGAAGGATGATGGTGGGATTCACCGTTTAAATATCGGTTGGTATGAGTCTTTTTTCTATACATAGTGTGACCTATGGTGTTATTAGGATTTCGAATGACTAACAGATCTAGGAAAGCTAAATAATTATTTGCCTCTAACACCATAGTAAATTGAATTTTAGAGTTTATGGAATTAAGATGTTCTAAAAATGTTCTAAAAAAAGCTGAAGGTACTCCGGGTTAACACTGACATCGGGACGTCAATCACCTCAGTCCCCCGTGACCATGGGTGATGTAAAGCAGCCGAAACGTCGGGAATTTAATAAAATAAGTTAATTAAACGCGATAAAATCCGTTAAATTAGTTTTATTCAATTGTGCCTCTGAATTAACATATCCTGCGTACTACCTATCTAGTAACGACTAGTTACTTGTTACTAACGAAAGTATAATTCGGTATTAAAAATATTACCGCTTTCCTTTTTGCAAATCTCGTATTATAAATTCAACGAGATAAAAATATCAAACTCACGTCGACTCGATATTTCATTAAAATTCATAGTATCAGATATTAAAATTCGAATTAAAAAGAAAACAAAACCTTTTATCGCACAGTCTTATTAATATTCATTGATATGTTTTTTGGAATAAGGTCGACTTCAACATATTGCTTTTAAATCTTTATTAAAAATAGTTTTATTTTGCGATTTTCATTTTTGTCATAAACTTAAAATATGCCCGTATATTTATTATATACTAGCTGTTCCCCGCAAATTTGCCCGCGTGGAATTTATTACGATTGGTTTTCATTTTCTTGCGTGGAACCCTAATCATTTTTCTAAAATAAAAATGGCCTAAGTTACTCCTTATAACATCAGCTATCTGCCAGTGAAAGTCCCGTCAAAATTAGTCCAGCCGTTTCCGAGATTACACGGAACAAACAGACAAACAGACAGACAAACAGAGAAAAATTTAAAAAATTGTAATTTTGTTATAGGTATAATATAATTAGTACTTATGCTAATACTTTCATATAATATGAAAAAATATATAAATATAAATAAATATTATAAATATAATAAAAAATATTATAAAAATATATATATATATATATATATATATAATAAATATAGTATAATATAAATATAAAATACTTTCATATAATAATACTTTCATATGCATTACGTAAAAGCTGTTATTTTGACATTACAACCAGACACTTCAATTTTATTTATTTGTATAGATATCTGGATGTTAAGTGGATGCTGTGGCCCATGGACATCTATCATCCATTAAAAATCATAATGCAGATGTGTTATCACCATTGAGGATTGTCTCATTTTCATTAAATTCCGTCTCCGGTTATCTACACTCACCAAACGAAACAAAACAGCATTAATCTGCTATTTTAGGATAGTGTTATGTGAGGGCGTGGACTTTCCCCAGTAGGGAAAACCCATTCGTGCGAAAACCATAATATAGCTGCAGCGTGGCTGTACCATGTGTCACGTCTAATATTGTGTTTAAGAAAATCATTTGCTAATTGTGATGTATGTAAAGGTATATAAATTTTTAACGTCTTGCAAGTATTACTGTGATTTGTATGATTTATTGTGGTCGCAATTTTTTATATACGTATGAGCTTTTTTTCCAACATAACAACAATATACCGCTACAAACGGGTTATTGTTAACGAACACGTCCGATCCCCACAGAGTTATCCCGATAAAATCAAGAATGTATGACTTAACTACATACAGATAAATATATGAGTGCGTGGCATAATATAGAAGTAACATACATTTTAAAGAGAATACAACATGCCAATCTATTTCACGCACTGGTCTTGACCACGTAAACTTCAAATAAGGCAAGAAAGTCCTGTTTTATCGCCAGAATATCTGTACCGTGTCGTTGAATTAAAAGTCTTCTAGATAATATCGGTTTCAGTTAAATATGTCGGTGACGATAACAATCAAGAAAAAACCGTCTAGAGGTGACAAACGAGCACATAGTTTACTTGATGGTAAATTGACGCTAACAACCATAAACATCTGTTCTCTTCAATTGAGATCTTTCTTCAATTAAGAATCAAAATGAATTATCATGGAATGGATGTTTTTTGTTACCATAATAATATTATGATACACGGTAGCAAATACTGTTATTTTTCGCCGGTGCTTTGTGAGTGCGTGGTCCTTCTCTAATCAGGCAAACAATTTGCACTGCAGTCATAATTCATTAAGTAGCTATAACGTATAAGTTCACCGTTGGGTTCTACGCTTGCAATAAATTGGGCCTAGTTTACTCTTAAAAATGCGAATTGGATTTTATTTTATTCCAGAGATTCTGGAGCGAATTTTTAGTTCTTTGTTCGGGCTAGAGACACAAAATGTTGTATTAACCTGATGTTTGTACTTAAACTCAAGAAAGTTTTCATAGAAAAAATTATACCTGGCTTTTAGAAATATCTTATTGTATTTAGGGTCAGACATCGAATTTTCGCTACTGTTTCCCCAATCAGTTATCTGTCTAACTGTGTTATTGTTTAGCTGGAGTTGTGTCTAAAGTTTCATACCATCCATTTGTACATAAATTGAGCTGCCTACCAACCCTAAAATTAGACTAACTAGGCAATAAGGGACGAGAAAATAATACACTTACATTTATCAATGACGTTGATGTTTCTCCAGGCTGTGTTGTAATTATTCTTGTATTAGAATATAAAACTTTCGTTGTTCACTTTATAAATGAAGATGGATCACAACGTAAATTAATATTCAAAACCTTAATAATATCTCTACATACTTCAAACTTAATTAAGAAACAACAAATTTTGCAAAACTTCGAGTAACTCAATTACCAGGACTCGCTTTCTAGCTGCCAAACTTTGAAGCATGTATTTGTTTAGTAGTTGTACCATTTGGTACTCTGAAATATTTAATGGTCTTAAAGATATTTCCTTACTAATTTATAAACGAAAACAGATTTCTTTATTAATTATTAGTGTATATATGAAAGCACGAAAACCATTATGGTTTAAATGATTTACAATTTACAAAGTATATTTAGTATAAGTTTTATCAATTCGGAAGAAATTATAATTATATTTTTTTGTTTTCCAAAGTATAAGTTGCAAACTTTATCTTTGATTGCTCTGAACCAATTGTGTTCAGATACACCTAATACTGACAACTGATCAAGGTATGCAAAATTTTCAAGATGATGCACCAATGAATAGTATAAGTTCAGCAGAAAATTGAAAATACTCCCATTCCTTGAAAGAATAGTAGGAATCTAAGTGTATTATGTTCGTTCCATTTTCTCTGGCACTGAACCCAGTATAATTCGAGTATTTCGTAAAAATTATTATCTATCCCTTCGATATCGGATATGTTAGAGTTAGGAGCTACTGCTTTTTCAAATAATACGTGTGCAGCAGCATATCTTTACGCTAAGAACTTGTAACTACAATCAAAAGTTTTATAAAAAATTTCATAGCAATGCACTTTTTTAATGAAAGTAATAAAGCGGTGAAAAAAAATCAAAAATTGATTTTCTAATATAATTGTATCACTAAAGTAGATTACAAGCATATTAAAAAGTAGATGAATATCATCAGTTTTAATCTCCAAATGAGCGATCAACGCTTTTGTCTTTTTTATAGACTTTTATTAAATACTCAGACGTTTTAGGTTTGATTTTTTGTATTCATTTAAAAGTTCAATGTTATTCGTATAATAAAATTTTACATATTATGCATTATAATATTTTCTAAACTTTTCGTTAAAATTATTAGCATCCGAAGACCTAAAAATGACAATTGTTTTTGAAAAAAATGATCTAGACATTTGGATGATGACGATTTTAATTTGTGTACCTTACCCGAGATAAAAACTTTATACCAAATCAAAGCCTACCATAGTGGCAAATTATATGTAAATACAGATAATTTGTGGACATAAGTTGTAGTTTTAATGTATTAAAATATTTAAAAAAATTAATTAAATAAAATAAAAAATACGAATTCCCAAACATAATTAAAGCATAAATTTTATTAATTAGTATTTAATTTTTCATCATTTGAGGTGTTAATTTTTTATAGAAATAAAGATGTCAAACGTGCGCTCAGTCCACCTGATTGTAAGTGAATGCAGTGGCACCTTACTTAGTCACCTTACTTTTCTTGCATTCAGAATGAAAATACCATCTGTATTCTCAACTAGACTGTTTTTTGAATGTATGTAATGCACTGACCTCTATATATACAAGTACGCTGGACTGGCTATACCATACAAAATGTTTATGCATAGACTTAGAATTATTCTAAGTCTATGTGCTTATGCCGATTTGAAGCGCCCTCATTGTCCGTACCGGGAACTAAAATTTACATAATATGCCAAAGTCTGTTGTGTTATTTAAATCGTATCTCTGTGTTTTGAACATTTAAACTAAAAAATGAAAGTATTTTACGTAGTTTGATAATGTTTGATTTTAGTTACCTACATAATAAGAATTATTTTTAGTAATAATGAGTGTGCTTAATATGTAAAACTTGTTACCAAAAGGAAAGTGGGATAACATTCCACAAGTAAGGGAATTTACAGCTAATATTAAACAAATTAAAACTATTTGATAATATAGTTACTTAAAAATTTGTTACTAATTTTAATATCGTAATTACCAACATGTTTGGCCTTATATTACTGAGTTATGATAAACAATAAAATTCAATAGGGTTGTCGAGTTCCTTGTCTATAATATTTATCGATGTTCTTTTCTACCCATATCTGTTAACAACCAAAGTCGTCGACAACAGATAATTATCAAATGTTTATTAATTAACAGGTTTCCAACTTAACCTAGACTAAAATTATGCTAAAAAAAAGCACAAAGGGAGAATTGGCGTCCGAAACAAAATTATTATCTTTGTTTTGGACGCCAATCTATCTGACTATTTTATTTGACATGAGAAAGGCACCCCTTTGAAAAATTGCAGTATACCCCACAATATTTTCTGGTAGTACCAGTAAGTATAAAAGTATTAGATTGTTTTTTATTTCTTCTCTCCTTGTTTTCCCCAGACTCAAGGGCCATAGCCAAGTGTAGAAAGGTCGCCTGATGATGACTTTGTGTTTTAAATGTGACCAATTTATTATATCAAAGGAATAAGTTTATATTGGGACTGCAAAATTATTAATGTACTTAGTGAGTTTGCGTGAGTTTAGGGGTAGGAAGGGGGTTTAGTAGCCGTGGCTTGGTAACCCATGATAAACCATGAAGGGCTGGCCAAGGCAGCCATTCTGAGTGGGCTTGTCGAGCCCTTGGATGTGTGTTAGGGGGCTGCAGCTAGAGGAGAGTCCTCTTTCTATATCGCTGCAGCCGAAATGGAGTCGCAAGTGAAAAGGATTGTTGGTATGGTGATGTGCCATTCGACTATCCTCCGCTACTTTGGCGGGCTGTACCACTGGGTTCTTCCGAGTGCTCATTTTTCCTGGCTCCATGAACTCCATATCGGGCTCAGGGAGTCCGTTGTGTAGGTGGAGTAAGAGGCCGCGAAGGGCAGTGCGCCTTGTGTTTCTGGTGCGCCTTATCTGAGAAGGAAAAGGGGGAAGAGAAGTCCTCAACTAAGGAGGGCCCCGCTGATGGGACCGCGGATGTGTTTGAAAGCCTTTCCGTGGCCCAGGTAATGTGTGGCGAAGGTGGAACACCATGGGGTTTTAGTAGGTGCGAGTCCGGCATAATCCGTTCTTACCCCACGAAGCGGGTATGCGTAGGCATTTCCTCATTTGAAACCCGGAACAAAATCCGTTCTGTAGTTACGAATAAAACATAGATAGACCAACGCAGCGTGGATCTTGGTTTTATATGAGGTATAAAGCTTGCGTCTAAGGCCTAGGTATTAATTGATACATTTATTTGTTGTATGACATTATATTAATGCGATACATATATAGAATGGACACAGGTGAGCCTGGGTATAGAATTTTATATATATATTTTGTCACACTGTCTTTTCTCTATTATTAGTTCCGTGGATGTTCACTTCTGCTGTCAGCGCCAAAATGGCGAAAATCAAATTGCCTCATTATGTCATGGTGTATAGCCAGTCCATATAATAGAGGTCAGTGATGTGATGTCAATTCGATTATAACGTTATTTTTTAAAGATGAGTAGACTTTTTTAAATATGCTATAGCGTGGTTGAGATATATCTCAAGCGTTGTTCTTTTTATAGAATAATAATAATAATTAATATTATTATAGACACTTTAATTAACACTCCTTTTGGGTTTTTAGATACGGCATCGGCCGATCTCAAGATCCTGCCCTTTATGTTTTAGAGTTTTTAAATTGAGAGGTGGCGACCGATCGCTATCGTATCCAGATGACGGCTTTCTGTATTCTGTTTCTCACCTCCCTGAAATACGCAGCTTCGCTAAATTCTCAGTAAAGGATTTAGGAACAATTCCCTTGAGGGAGAGAATCAGCGGGATGATAAGTACCTGCTGCGGCCACCTTAACTGTCTGATTTCTTCAGCCAGCCGCTGGTACTTAACCATTTGTGTAATATATAAATTACAGGTCCAGTCGTGCATGGAGTATTGCTGCAATAAATGGGCTGGTGCTGCAAATTGCCACCTAACAGTTTTTGACTCAATGGGAAGGCGTACTAAGAGGATTATTTGTGAACTCAACCTGGTTAAAATCAATCTCACCAACCCGTGCCTACATCAGGCACGAATTAAACTTAAATGAGAGACAGAATGCCATCTCAGACAAAATTATATTAGACCTTGATAATAATCAACATCATTACAGCCGTCGGTCATCTGTCCGTCAGTCCATCATACACAAGTCCTTCTTAACATAACTCCCCAAGGAATACGCCACAAAACACGATTCTGAGGCACCTGCGTCTAACGACTTTATGCATGTCTTACCATCGTTACTCGTGATCGTTACTCTGATGTGGACCTCTGCACCGGATGTCAGCAACTAGTACACATGTCTACGCGAACCTCCTACGTGACGCGTGATCAACTATTGCTGTGTTCCAGTATGAAGGGCAATAAGGCCAGTATAATTACAGGCTGTGAGGCATTTTGTTAATTCACATAAGAGTAATTATTAATTGACCCAACTTTTATATTCCAAGTTTTGTTTATTTCTGACTTAAATTTATAATATGTATTACATTTGTGGATACCGTGAGGACACTACACCTTCCACGGCATTTTGAAAAAAAATGCTATAAATAATATTTTTACTAATACCAGGTATAGAAATACAATTAATTAATATATCAATTAATATTTTCTACAAATAAATCAATACAGAAGGAACTTAACTTTCCTAATTTAAATTGTAAATCCGGAAGTCATTCAAAATGTGAAGTGGTTTACAACTTTATAAAGAAAATTGTATCATATTATGGAACATTCTAAGCAACTTAAAAACAATATTATAAAGTAATCTATGAGCTTAAAAATAAAAATAAAATATATGAATAAAAATTAAAAATATTATATAATTAAATGTTGCTGTACTGTTAAAAAATAAAAAGTATTTTTAGTCCCATTTAAGTTGATGTCCGTTTAGATCGATCTTCAGAAACAAGATGATTCTTATATCCATAGATTTAGTAACTAACTAACGTTAGAATAGATTGGCAATGCAAAGAGCAAGAGCATAATTTACGCGTATGTTAGAGCGAAAGATAGACTAGACCATTCACGTACACGCTATTAGCCTGTATCAGCCTGGTGTCATTCGTGAATAAAACAAATCCCTTGTATTTGCAAAATTGCAGGTTTAAAAGTGAAAATTAATGTTTAATAGACGTAGTTAATTATGACTAGGTGTATAGTATCTAGATATAACTCACCTCAGAAAGAAACACTACATTATTATACATTTTACTCATAGGTGCGATTGAAATGTTTAGCTGTCTAAATGCTGTCTTTTAGAGCAGGTAAAACAATTTGTACTTCAATGGATAGGAAATATTATCACATTTATATTTATAATCATCTCAATGCAAAGCAATTGAATTTAAAATAATTAAAATACGTGAAATTCTGCTAATTTTAACATCACTTTTGTAGAGATTGACATTATCGATAATATCTTATCGAAATGTCCTTAACAAACAAAGGTATATACTTGCATGCAGCCTTATTCAACTTAGTAATATTTTTTTTATTTTTAGGTTACCGTAGTTAAATATTATTCTAAACGTATGAAAAATTATTTTTTAATAGAATTAGGGTGACAAACGATCACACAGTTCACCTGATAGTAAGTGGATGCTGTGACAGATTTTCACAAAATATTGATATTCGACAAAAATGGTTAAAAATTATAAAAAGAGAAGAATTGGTCCCCAAAAGAAAATAGTCGATTTATGCAGCAAGTACTTTGAAGAAAAATGTTTTCTCTTAGCGGGTATCGTAAGATGCGACAGAGGGAAACAAATCAGGGATGGGCAGCAGCGGCTTCCTTATAACGACAAAAAAAAAACGTGTGTATGTACTTATGTACGCACGTAGGAACTTATACTTCTTTAGCGTAACAAAACAAAAATAACTAAAAATAACTGCCTTAAATATAGTTATCAGTTCCCACGAAAACTTGAGAGACAGTTACCCACTGAAGTTGTCGCTTTGAGGTGTCAGTGTGCGCGCATCGTAACAACTTCATGGTGTCGTTTTCAGCTGTCGGTATGCGCGCGCATCGTAAAAATTCGCACTCATGATTTTCCCAAACGCCCCAAAAGAAGTACAACTTCAAAATACAAAACTGCGGTTGCAACGCCGACCATGTAGCAACTATGGGCAATTTATGGGAGAAGCCTATGTTCAACAGTGGACTTTAATAGGCTGTAACAGTAACATAGAGGTGCATTAAGGGAAAAACTAGAACACATCCAACCATAAACACTAATTAATAGAATTACATATTATTGAAGCTTATTTTATTATAAGAATATTATTATTTATTTATTAAATATATGTACCTGAATAGCAATAGGTATCTGAATATGTTTCGCAATATTCTAAAAATTGACATCGTAGTCTTGTTTAATACCTTTTTAGTATACAATTCCTATCACAATTTGGTTTTACTTACTAACTTTTTATTTGTGTACACATCATAACACGCATATCATTTTTTAAGAACAGCGTTTCTTTCAGTGAATTATTATTTATATTAACAATTTTTAAAGTTTATGTATGAACTAAGTAGCAGGATCCCATTTCTGCCTGGGAGGTCGTTTGGGTAGGTATTACTCTCTTACCTAGTACCAGTGTAAATACAGGCTGTAAGGCATTCCATCTCAGTCCGTATAGGTAACAACGACCTTCTTAGTTTGAAGTTAGCTGCAAGTTACCATGGGCTGCAGTAGCCACTTACCATCGTCAGGTTGACTGTAAGTGCGTTCGATACTTCAGTTTTATAAAAATATTTTAACTGATGAATTCTAATAAATTTAACATTTTTTACGTGGTAGAGCCATGCTGCAGCTATATTAATAGTATAGTTGTAGCACGAATGGGTTGGCTCGACCGGGAAGGACCACGCTCTCACATAATACCAACGTAAAATAGCAGCTTAATGCTGCTGTGTTTCGTATGGTGAGTGTAGAGAACCGGAGACCCTTTTACTGGAAAAGAGGCATTCTATCTTAGTCCTCACGGCTGACAACGCATCTGCATTTAAATTCGCTAACGAAGATAAATGTAGATGTCTATGAGCAACAACAACCACTTACCATCAGGTGGACTGTGTGCTCGTTTGTCACCCTTATTCCATAAAAATAAAAATAAAAATTTTATAACATGTATTTTCGGAATGTCGAGAATATACTGAATTACACCTTTTATTGGATCGCAGACACGATATTTCAATATTTATTTAAATACTATAGCCATTCAGCGAGGAAACGCATCCAGCGTTCTTGGCACAATACCACAAAGAGCAGGACTGTATGATAATTTAAGTTTTCAATTTGTTTTTCTTATATATATTTTTTTGAAATATTGAAAAAATACAAACAATAGTATGTATTTCAATGTTTCATTATGTCCACAATAAGCCACCATGTTAGTTTTTATGTGACTTCATGCAGCTTAAAACCCGCGAAAGGGCACAATGCTTTTAAAGATATATAATTTGTCAATATACCATGAGTAATTTAGAAGATCTGAGGGAACAGATGAACATATATACATACATAGCGTTCTATAATTGTAACCATCCTTTTGGCTTATCCGTAGTTGGGTAAAAATATTCAATTACATCATCTGCGTCAAATCAGAAGACATGAATATACTGCAATCGGTATCGATAATTATAGTTGAGGCAGGCAATGCATGGTGTAGCACTATTTGTCACCCAACCATGCATATGACACGCACACTTGTGTATTTTGATTTTGGTCTCGCCCTAATTACTTCATTGCCAATCTATATCTATGTCTATATTTATATCTATATGCTTATATCTTTATTTTTTTGTCAAGTCAGATTGAAGACGTCGTAACTTCAAATTACAATCGCGATTCTTCAACACAATATGTATTTGCAATGCATTTGCAATGCCGGCATTACATTTCATTTATTTCATATTATATTCATACACTTTAATTTTATTCAATTTATTTCATACATTCGTTTAATCATTCTAATTGGGTGTCCCGGACCATGCGTATAAATTTTTTTTCTCTCGTATTGGTTAACCATTTATCTATCTATCCCAGTAATTTGTCCCAGGTAAACAACTTCGAGCTTAGTGCTCCAACGAAACAACGAAAAAGCACTTGCGTGATATAAAATTCGATGGCGACGATGAGGTGATGTGTGCTGTAGAGGACTTTTTCTAGTCTTAGGATCAAGCCTATTTTTCCAAAGGAATTAACAAACTTGCAAAACACTATTCAAGGAGTATTAGCTTAAATGGCGATTACGTTGAAAAGTTACATATACTTATCTTAGAGTTTCATGGCGTTTCCAAAAACTTATTGTTTAACGCGCAACAAAATCCGTCCTAGAAATCAACTCCTTTTATGAAGACGATTGTGTAAATGAAACCCTTTTCCTATTGTGTATATATAAAGCTGCCCTCTTTTGTATTAAAGCGCCATCGTGCAAAATATATTTCACAAACGAATAGGATTAGTAGATCTTGATACTAGTTCCCATGCTTATACATTAATATTATAAAAACATATTTTTATACTTATAGTTATCTTAACATTTATATTTAGTATTTGATCGGCGGTGAAGAAAAACATCAAGACAAAACCTACATGTCTAAGGAATAAAAATATTTCGAAGGCATGTGAAGTTGCCAATATACACAGTATCAGCGCGGCGAACTAATCACTACATAATTCTCCTCTGTATTTTATAACATGAAGCATAGAAGCTGTAAAATTTCTTGTGGAAGTCAAGTGCTAGTAGTCTTAGTTTTTTTTTTTGCCTCTTCTTTGCTGGATTTTCCATTCATCATTCAAGCATTACAGGCTTTAAAGAACAAACGAATGTATGTAAAGTCCCCTGTTGAAGAAAGGCTTCCCGCATAGGTTGCTTAAAAGAAGAGTGCCACGCTAGGAAGCCGCAGTTTATTATTATATTATCATTAGGAAAAGTACAAACTGCCAATTTGCTTTTGATTCGGCCAAAATTTGGACAGTGCTAAAGTCCCCCCCCCCCCAGAACGGGTTCCCGCCTTGTCGTGGTGAACTTACTAGCCTAGCCTAAGGTATAGGGCAGACTCGAGGTGGCCGCTTCGAGTGGGTTTGCTTAGCCCACTCCGGATGCAAGTTAGTGGACTGTGGCAAAGGGTTCGATTTTTCTGGCCTCATGGCCTCCACACTGAGCTCAGCGGGGGCTGTACAAATGGAGGCTACGGAGGAAGGCGCGCCTAATATTCTGAGAGTCCGCCTTACCTGAGAAGAAGAAGAGGGAAGAGTTGTCCTCTTCCGAGAACAGGCTGCAATGGGACGGCCGACGCCGGTGGAGCCGCGGATGTGTGGAAAGTGTTCCCATGGCCCAATATGTGGCAAAGGTGGAACAGTATGGGGTTTCAGGTGGTGCGAGTCCGACATAACCCGTCCTTGTCTTGCTTGTATAGCACTACGCTCAGGTTCTTCAGCGATTCTGCCATTCAAATTAAAGTTTGAAATGTATATAAATTGACAATACTTATGTCAATAACTTTCTGGTTTATTCATTTTGAGCATAGAAAATAAATAAAACTGTAATACCAGTATTTATCACAAAAGTAGAAGCTAGTATATTTTTATTACTTGAATATTTGCTGTTTTTATAGATACTGTTTGTAGTTGCAAATGTGAGCTTATATATAGGAACTGTGAGATGTCTACATTACAATTACAATTACTATACTACAAATTATCGGTAACTGAGGTTCTCAGGTAGTGCAATTTCTAAAAAATACGTCTTCCTCTAGCAGTCGCCTCTGCAATGATTATCAATGGTGATAAAATATTATCGTTTTTTTATATTGTATCGATAAGTATCGTTTTAAGGCATTTTTTTAAATACACGTATAATATAAGAATAAGTATTATGGTTGTATTCATTTTAAATCTAATCTTAGAAAAAATATCAGAAAATTAAATTTTCAAGCTTGTCGTTTTCATTCATCAAGTCATTGAAAGCGCTCTATAAGAGGTACACGTATTAGACGAATGGTGCGATTAAGTAGCAAATCAAGTTGCCCTGATTGACAGAGTTGCAATTGGTTGCCATATTATTAATGTTGCTTATACTGTATATATTCACTGCTTATTATGCTAGTATAATATAGAATATTGTAACAGAATATTTTACGTAAATAAATTAAGATTTTGTTAATCTAATATAATAAAAAGTCAACCTGGCTGGTTTTGACTATAATTAATTCTTTATGTAAATTTAAATAGGAAAATACTAAGATGAGTTTAATTACAGAATTTTGGTCAACTTTGAATATATTAACGGTTCCATAGCACATAGTCCGTTTGGTAGCGGCGCTGCAGAGATTCTTCGATTCTCGCAAAAAAACTGATATGACCTGACCTACAAATGATTGTTTTGGACCTGGATATGTGTCCTTGTGCAATGTATGTATGGTTAAATACCTCCATGACACACACAAACAAAAATAGAACAGAAACTTTTTATTCAATATAGATTATAAATAATACTTATTGAAAGTAATTGTTTTGTTTAATTACCACTGGTTCAAAATACCTCTGTCCTGGGAAGAACCAGCAAGAAACCCAGCGGGTCTTTTTTTAAATAACAGCTTACAATCATGTATGTTATACAATTAACAACACAACAAATTAGAAATAGCTTGGTAGCGATCACCTCATTCCCAGGGTTATTATCATCCATAAATTCCTAAATATTATAACAACCCTTTTATACAAACTTTGTTTAATAAAGTTTTGAACTTTGAGCAGTTAAAATTTTGCATATTTTCTGGGATTTTGTTGTAAAAGCGTATACATCGCCCCAAAATGAATTACTGACTCGATGGAGTCAGTAATTGGTACTACTAGCTTGTGTCTGCTCCTAGTATTTACATAATGAATATCACTTATTTTTGTACTCGTAAAACTACTTTTATTTTTATATACGAACATTAAATTTTCATAAATGTATTGAGAGGCCTAATTTAATATATTAATTTCTTTAAATTTTTGGCGCAACGACTCTTTAGGCTTTAAATTATAAATTGCTCTTATGTCCCTGTTCTGTTAAACAAATATAATTTCAGAATCAGCTGCGTGTACCTATAGCAAAATACCATACGATATTATGCTATAGAAATAGCTAAAATAAACTAGTCTAGCTGTTTCCACACTGGTAAGATTTCTAATCTTTTTACAGCATGTGCTGCAGAACTAAGTCTGCTTGCTAGTTTTGATATATGGGGTCCATTGAAGCTTCGCGTCTAGTGTGATTCAAGAAAAATGGTGGTATCAACAAGACTCAGTTCCTCCCATTTAAAATTACATTAGTATTTCATTGTTTGACATTTGGAGTCATGAATTTCATATATTTCGTTTTAGTGCCATTTAAATGCAAATTATTAACATTGAACCAATTTACTAATTTAGATATAGCATTATTTACTTCGTCATATTTTAGTAAATGTCGTCTTAACTTGAAAATTAAAGAAGTGTCATCAGCAAATAATACTATATCATGGTGTTATCCCCACTATATAAGGTAAGTCATAAATGTATACAAGAAACAGAAAGGGCCGAGAATTGAGGCTTGAGGCACGCCCATTTGTACCATCGACCCGTAGAGCTCATACTGTTAATGACAACTTTTGGATTCTGTTTATTAAATATGAAATAATTAATTTAAGAGCATCACTTCTAATACCGTAGTGTTGCAGTTTTCTGATTAATATTTCATGGTGAATACAATAGAAGGCCTTGGATAGGTCACAGAATATACCCAAAGCATCCTGTGATTCTCCCATGCATTAAAGATATATTTAATCAGCTCAACACCGGCATCAGTTGTCGAGCGACTCCTTGTGAAACCAAACTCATTTTTATGAAGTAAATTATTTATATTAAAGAAATTTTACATTTGATCAAGAATATTTTTTCCAAATCTTACTAAGTGTTGGTAGTACAAAAATAGATCTAAAATTGGCGGGGTCTAATGTCTACTAGATTTTAATAAAGGTATTACTTTACTATGCTTAATTTAATCAGGAAACACAACAGATTCGATACTAGTATTAAAAATAATAGCTAGATGAGGCGCGATTGTATCTATTATAGACGCATTAATTTTAACGGAAATCCCCACAGATCTGCAGTTTTCTTAATATCAATAGTTTTAAAATATTTTACAATATCTTTTGATGATAATTTATGAAATGTAAAATTCTTTGTACGCATTTACATTTTATTTAAGTAATGATTCGGCGACGGCAGGAGAAGAATTCAGTGACTTAGTGGTTAAGATCGGAATATTAGTAAAATGTTTCTCAAAACCATTGCGACGTCCTGATATGATTCAGTTAATTTGTTGTTAAAACTTAACTGGTAGTTTGAATTGCGAGTTGATCTTACCAGTTTCGCTATTATATATATTATATATACTCCATGTCATTTTAATTTTATTAGAAGCCGTCTTAATTTTATTGCTCAAATGCAAAGACTTGTCTATGGAGCACACTCTTTCAAATATTTTTGAATATTTTTTACATTTTCCTAAATTCCACGCTAGGATTAATTTGACCTTTCATGGTAAAGATCATATAATCATTTGGATAATTTTGGTATGAAAGTGATGGAAGTTTTTCACTATGTTACTTCTAAACTTCTCCAAGCGACGTGCATTTACTGGAACAAACACAACTGACTCATCTACTTGCTTTTTGTGAACATAAGGTAATGAAACTAATTGTCCACAGTGATCAGAACTTAATTTTTGAAATATACATTTATGCAACGGCAACATTTGTAAAAATGTTATCTATACATGTTGCACTAGATTGAGCAATATATGACTTGATATGACCTTTCATGGTAAAGATCGTATAATATTTGTCTGCTCTTATGGACTCCTACTGTCGCCCTTTCATTGAATGCCTTCTGACTTTTCAAGTAGAATGTTTTAGAAGTAAAAGTTTTATTAAATTCATTGCAATTAAGCTTAAACAATGTTCCATACAAAAATTTGGATAATTTTGGTATGAAAGTGATGGAAGTTTTTCACTATGTTACTTCTAAACTTTTTCCAAGCGACGTGCATGTACTGGAACAAAGACAACTGACTCATCTACTTGCTTTTTGTGAACATAAGGTAACGAAACTAATTGTCCACAGTGGTCAGAACTTAATTTTTGAATTATATATTTATGCAACGGCAACATTTGTAAAAATGTTATGTTCCACTAGATTGAGCAATACGCGTTGGCTCTAAAATAAATTTAAAAAACCATATGATTTAAACAATGATCTAAATTTAATATTGGTGGAGGAAGCTTCTAGGAGATTGATATTAAAGTTTCCACATATTACAACAGATTTATTCTATTTATTAAGCTTAACAAAAACTTCCTCCATAATGTTTTCAAAAGTATCGTATGTAGAATAGAACATGGGGGTCTGTAGACGCTCACAACAATGAGGTGCTCAAACTCAACACATGCCATTTCTACAGTTCGCTGAACAGAGAGGCTCACAATATCTTAACGTTCTTTACATGATAATAATTTACTAGCTAATATTAAGGAGCCACCTCTTAAAACCGTTTCCCTATTGAAAGAACTGACCACCTGGTGATTACTGAAATTAAACATTAAGTTCTAAGCTTTTAACCAATGTTCAGTAATACATCAAATATGAATATTGTTGATATTTAAGAACAATTCAATTTCTATATTCTTTGTATATTTTGATGCACCATGTGTAAACAATTTTTATTATCACTCTGTGGAGTCATACAATTAAGGATTTGTAAGCTACATTTTTACGTGATAGAGCCATGCTACAGCTATATTAATTGTATACTTGTAGCAGGAATGGGTCAGCTCGACCGGGAAGGACCACGTTCTCACAGAAAACCAGCGTAAAATAGCAGCTTAATGCTGCTGTGTTTCGTATGGTGAGTGTAGAGAACCGGAGACCCTTTACTGGAAAGAGGCATTCTATCTTAGTCCTCACGGCTGACAACGCATCTGCATTTAAATTCGCAAACGAAGATAGATATAGATGTCTATGGGCCACAGCAACCACTTACCATCAGGTGGACTGTGTGCTCGTTTTCACCCTATTCTATAAAAAAAAAAACATTCTAAATTATTTAAATTATTATAACTGCTAGAGATTACCTCTATTGTCTCATTTTCTAATTTTAATTACTTGGAACTGATTCCAAATTACATATTATTAAGTCATTATACTGCTCAATAGATGCATATGTCTGTGTAGCCAAGTCCTTGGCTGAGTTAATATATAAACAATAAGAATTTGGATAATCAATATATTTTAATAATTGATTTTTGTTTACATTGCCTCTTCTCCCAACAAGAATTATTTATGTGCTATTAGGGCACAGGTTCCCCTACCAGAAACGGGGTGTGGCCCCGAGCGTATAGTGATATAACACCTGAGGAGAACGGTGACTCGAAAGTGGTCTCGAGCACCGTGATAGCATTGCGAGGGTGCTGGGGGCAGTAAGGACTGCCCCCGGGACGTGCTTTAATAGAGCAAAGCGAGAGAGGGGCCCCGCTTGCGTTCCGAACGTAGAACCCGGGACCCCTCACATATACGCTGATGGTGACCACCGTGGGGTTTTTGCCGGTAGGAGTCCGGCATAATCTCTCTGTTGCCCTCACAGCAGAAGGTATCCATGAGGATTTCCCCATGATAAAAAAGGCATGCAATAATTACTGATCAGATGTCCTGTCAAACAGTTTTTTAACATTATGCCCAATTTTTTGCCTATGTTATCACAATACAAAATAACTTTATTTTTAATAATATTTAAATTACTTTTTAAGTTTTTATTCTTTGTCATGGCACTGTCATAGAGTGTAGGTGAAAATAATGAGTCCTTAATGTTTACATTATTATTTACACATGTTCCCGATGAACCTGGTATGGAGCGCTGATACTCACTCTGATGTTTTATTAAGGAGTCAAAGAGCTCCTCATTATATTTACATGTCTTTACCAGATCATTCATGGCCAATATACTGAGTCGATGCATATTTATTTGATATAATTTGTAGGAGTTGTAAGTGATAAAATTGTTGAATTTAGACACTCTATATCAGTCTCATAACAGATAATCTTATTTTCCACCTCAATTGAATATAATTTAAGTTTATTAATTAGTTCTTGCTTTTCCTTACGTACATGTATATAATTAAATACTTTATAAATACGAAATCCCACTGAGGGGTAACGTATTTATAAAGTAAAGTATAAAGTAATGCAAATAATTCAAGGCAAAGAAATGTCCGTTAAATTCGTTTTAGCGGACTACACAAGTCTTAAAAATATATATACATAGTTAATTTCTCAAAAATGCAAGTTCCACCACTGAGCACGTGGTAAATCAGCACTTAAAACTGTAAATAAAGATTTCATTGGTGTCGGCGGGAATTGAAACCCGGTTGCTCGCGTACTATTATATTTTCGGCGAGCGCTTAGCCCCTGAGCTACAAAACTAAGCCAGTCTCCTTTTCCTTGCCCTAAATACCCTCCCAGGAATGACTTTAACTTTAAACTTTTGCTTTGTTCAGCGTCGAAGACTATTTTCTACCGACTTCAAAAAGGAGAAGGTACTATATTCGACTGTATGTTTCTTTTTGGTTTTTTTATGTGGGTTACCTCATAACTTTTTTTTGGGTGAACGGATTTCGATGATTCTTTTTTTATTTGAAAGCTGGTGCTTCTCATTAAATTTAATCAAGGTCAGACCAATAGTTTTTGAGTTATTCTTAATAATTAATATTGAAGTCGATTGTACAATTTTTTAATTTTAATTATATATGCTCAGAAACGGCTTAGGATCTAAAACACAGCAGTGGTAATGCTGCTAACTGGGCCACCCAGTTGTTATTATGTATTTTACTTATTTTCATTGGAAAAAGGATGGTTCTATGCTTACCACAACATTGTAAATAAGCTAACCTTGCAAGTAATAAATTTCAAAGAGTAAGTAATAAATTTCTGGAAGATTTTCATTAATACCGACGCTTTGTATTTCCGCAGACTGCCACGAAGGAGGAACCACCCGACTCATGAGTTCAAGTAGGTAGGTCTGAAGTCAGGGTGGGGCGATAATTTGACGCAGAAGGGATAAAATCATGAATGTTCAGCGGAGAATGGCCATACAGATAACACGATATCCATCGAGGCGACGACAGTCCTGATCCACTTCTCGCCCTGAAAATTGGCATGGGCACATTTTGACAAAGCGGTTTATTTATTTATTTATTTAAACTTTATTGAACCTTACACATTAAGTAAAAGAACAAAAGGCGGACTTAATGCTAAAATCATTATCTGCCAGTCAACCTTAAGGCAGTGATATAACTACGAAAGTTGCGGTTGTGGTGGGCCAGTGGAGGTGCTGGAATGGAGGTACGCTAGACATGACGTGAGGACTGTTATGTTCATAAATCATCGGAGCAATCCTGCGACACTTCTAAGCCTGGATTGTAAGACTGACTGACGCAGATAATCAGCGGACATATGTGTGCTCCGTGATTATTAGATACCAGCCAGATAGATTACCAGCGTTGGCTGCCTATTGAGCCAACACAATACTGAGCTAAACTTTATCTTTTCAGCACTCGCAACACTAAAGTGTATCATTTAAATAAAACTAGTTTTACGGATTTTATCGCGTATATTAACTTATTTTATATTCCCGACGTTTCGAGTACTTTACAGCACCCATGGTCACGGGGGGGACTGAGATATTTGACGTCCCAATATCATAGTTAACCACGGTTACCTCCAGATTAAAAATTATTAATTTTTGTTCCGATCTATGCAGTATGAACTTACAGTATCTTGAAGTCTTGCAGTTGTATGCTTGGGTTGGGATTTAATTTTATTAATTATAGGATCCCAAGCAGATGGTAGCACCCAGCCATCTTCTCTATTGAAATTAGGATGTTTTTTGATTTCAATAGCCTCGCGAATCATCCTTGGAAGGAATCGGTGTTCTTTAGCGAGGATTTGTGGTCTATCAAATCTAATGTAGTGACGGGGGCGATCCTGTACATGTTCACAGACTGCAGACTTCCCGGAGCGTCGATTCTTCACATCAGCTATGTGTTCTTTAACGCGGGTTTTATTGATCTTTTAGTTTGTCCTATATAAGAGAGACCACATTCACAATCAAGCTTGTACACTCCTGCTTCTTGCAGAGGACATTACACTTAACTGATGGTAAAACTGACTAATCTTCTTCGGCGGCTTGAAATATGTTTTAATAGAAGCACGCTTCAGGATGTAGCCAATCTTGTCAGTGACACCTCTGACATATGGCAGTACAGCAGGCACTCGCTCGACTGTGCCGGCTTCATTCGTTCACTGTGACGTAGGCGCGGGACGCGAAGCTTATTGTCGTGCAAAACTTGCTTGACGTGTTGGAGCTCGGCGGCTAGGTGTTTACTGTCACAGATTCCTCGTGCTCTCTGAAACAAAGATTTACCCACGGTAGCTAACTGTGAAGGATGGTAATGAGAGTCACAGTTTAAATATCTATCTGTATGGGTCTTTTTGTACGGTCTTTTAACGGTCAAATATCTCAGTCCCCCGTGACCATGGGTGCTGTAAAGTACTCGAAACGTCGGGAATATAAAATAAGTTAATATACGCGATAAAATCCGTAAAACTAGTTTTATTTAAATGTGTATTGTTCGCGTAAATATGAGAAATCATTAAAGTGTATCAGTTTGAACCTGACAGTAGTTAATTATCATCATTAAAGCACCTCACAAGTGCATTGCTGAACATAGGCTTACCATAAGTAATGTCACAAAGCACGACCCTGAGCCACCAGCATGCATTTACTTCCTGCATCATATACCTGGTCGTGACTAAATCTAGTGTGGGGCCGCCCTATACTTCACTTACCACTTCTTCTTCCACATCGATTTTCGGATCTTCTTTATTGTTTGTCTCTTTTGTCAAATGTTTTTATTAATGATTTTCATTAAAATAGAAACAGATACTTTTTATTCATTACATATTTTAAATACATACTGAAAGTCATTCTTATGTTCGAGACGAGAATGGCTGTATGCTGAATGATGAAGTTTCTGATTTAAAGAGATGGAAGTAATACTTTGAAAGCGTGTTTATGAGTGAAGAGTCGTCTGAATTAAGTGAAATAGAAATTCCCAAAGAAGTGGAGAGAGGTAGGAGATAAGTGTAGATGAAATAATGAAAGCAATGAAAAGCATGAAAGCAGGTAAGACAGCCGGATATGATAGAGTATCACTCGAAATGCTAAGGGCTGGAGAGGAGTCGTGACAGGCCTGCAGTACACCTTGTTTAATTTATGTTGGGAACTGAAGCGGGTACGGAAGACTCGTGCAAAGCCGTTATAGTCCCAAATTATAAGGAAAAGGGTCACAGCAGGACTGTAAAACTACCGTGGCATTAGCTTGCTTAGCATTGTGGTTAAACTGTATGCTAAGGTGTTAATTGAAAGAGTTATGGAAGAAACTGATGGAAAAATTTGGGATGTGCAAGCCGGATTTAGAAAGGGATTGGGGTGTACGGATCAAGTCTTTTCATGCGCATGATTGCGGAGAAGTTTTGGCCAAAACCAGAAAGTTTTTTTGTGCGTTCATGGACTTGTAAAGGCTTATGACAGAGTGGACAGGAATGTGTCATGGCAAACACTGAACTCATTTGGTTTGAACGCTGGTTTGATACAGGCATTAAGGTCTCTTTATAGGGACTCTAGTGCTTGTGTCAGGATCAACGGGTCTACTCGGACTGGTTTGGCATCCAAAAGGTGATAGACAGGGCTGTAGCTTCCCGTGGCTGTTTATCCTATTTATGGACAGTTGTTTGCAAACTTTGAAAGTTGAAGAATGTGGGTTGAGAATGGGTGAGTTAACTGTCAAATGCCTTTTGTACGCCGATGATTGTTATATTTGCATCGTCGGCGGCCGAGTTGCAATGATGGTTACTTTAATGAACTGGTCATTAAAAGAAAGGGTATGAAAGTGAACGCAAGCAAGACGAAAATGATGGTTTTGAAAGAGAAGTAAGTAAAACGTTATGTGAAATAAGAATAGAAGGGAAATGATTGAGCAAGTGGATGAGTTTGTATATTTGGGATGTTTATTTAGCAGGATGGTAGATATGATAAGGATATAGAACGACGAGTGAACGCAGGAAATAGAGTGAATGGGGCTCTACATGCTATTATGTCAGAATGTCAAAAAGGCACGTATGGCAATTCATAATGCTGGTAGTGAAATTAGGGTCTGGCAGAAGAAGCATGAGAGTAGAATAAATGCTGTAGAAATGCGGTCATGCTATGCGTGCAGGATGCATGCAGGAGTATGCTAGGGCTGAATCTGAATGACAGGGTGAGAAATAGTGTGATAAGAGAAAAGTGTGGTTTGCAAGATAACGTTGTGACCAGGATTAAGAAAGTAATGCTTCGGTGGCTTGGTCATGTAGAAAGAATGAACGAGGAAAGAGTGACAAAGCAAATTTATGTGTATGTATGTATGTACGGGACGGATACATAGGGAGACGGCGACGGCCACAACTGTTTGCCGTGCCGAACGGAAGGACAAACCTAATGCGTCAGGCGCCCCTCACACTTGCTCTCTGCACACTTCATTTAATAGCGAGAGAAATAGACTTGTTTTGCTGTCCACTGAGTGAGTTTACAAAGCTAGCATTATACATTATTTGTTTTGTACCTAATTTAAAAAGATAATTGCGTATAATAATAATAGCACATAAAATAGTTATAATATATATATATATATATATATATATATATATATATATATATATATATATATATATATGTATATATGCATATATATATATATATATATATGCATATAGAATAATTATAATAATAGCATATAGAATAGTTACACTATCGTATTAGGAGTACCTGCAAAGATAGTTGTAAGTGTTGAAATAAAAAAATAAATAAAAAATAAAGGTTATTAAGTAGATATCAGTGTCGTTATAATTTAATGATTTCTTATATTTACATGAATACTTAGAATTTAATGAAACTAAGTGTCCGTGACCATGGGTGCTGTAAAGCACCCGAAACGTTGGGAAATAAATACAAGTTAAATTAAACGCGATAAATCAGTAAAATTAGTTTTGTTATAATTTTTTTTATCGAAGTAAAGAAGGCAAACGAGCACACAGTCCACCTGATGTTAAGACAACACTCTGGTCCACTTACATCAACGTGTATCCACAATAAAGTTGTCATCCCTGAGGAATGACATAAAATGCCTCTTTTTAAAAAGATTTATAACCTCTCGTCATTCACCGAAAGCAACACTTCAGCATTATGTTGCTATTTCAATCTAGTATTATGTACCAAGTTACTTAGGCCCTCCAGTGATACTGCTATAAGGACTATATCGTCAGCAAATCGAAGGCGAGTGATGTACTCATCATTTTTGTTAATACCGTATCGTTGAAACGTCTTCCAATGCAGCTGTAAAGAGTTTCGGGGATATAATGTCACCCTGTCTTACACCTCTTTGCAATTGGATAGGTTTCGTACTCTGGCCCTACTGTACAAACACTTCAGCACTTCGATATACCGACAGTCAACTTGGCACCGCTGAAGGGAATGTAGCACCGCCCAAATTTTGACGGAATCAAAGGTTTTCTCATAGTCCACATACGCAAGGCAAAGTGGCAGATTGTACTCTTCGGTCTTTTGTACAATTTGCCGAAGGGTATGTATGTGGTCTATGGTACTAAAGCCTTTTCGGAAACCGGCTTTTTCGGGAGGCTGAAAGTTTTCGAATCTACGTGCGAGACGATTCGTAATGACTCTCGAATACAGCACGTAGACAGGGCTCAGAAGATATAAATATATATATATATATATATATATATATATATATATATATATATATATATATATATATACAATAATTATAACAAACTGTTTTACAGCTATAAAAATATATTCGCAAGTTTTTCAATAACCTGAACATATTTAACTCCACTTTAAGTGTTAAGTACTCTTGACCTCTTATTACTTAAATTGGGCTCTTTTACTGGAGAGACAATTAGTGTGACAGCAATCGAACTAACGAGAAAATATAATAAAATTCAATTCTTACTTCTTGTGTTAGAAAAAAACCGGCCAAGTGCGAGTCGGAGTCGCGTATGAAGGGTTCCGTACCATCGTAAAATATGTTTCCAGTAGGGGAGCCCTTATTTTTTTATTTCAACTCTACCTATTACGGATCATGAGATACAGCCCGCTCATTGATAGATGGACGGACGGACGGACGATCGGATAGCAGAGGCTAAGTAATAGGGTCCCGTTGGTTACCCTTCGGTACGGAACCCTAAAATGATAAAATTCAAATTGATTTGACGTAAGAGTTTATGTGATAGGCTAGTAAGCATTAATTGCATTTTACCTTTAACTAGTGACGTGGGTGTCTCACAGACGGCCTCGATGCAAAAATCAGTCTCGTGGCGTTAATTTTTAAAACGCTCCGCCCCTCCCGCTACCTTCGGGTTTCGGTGGCGTGATCGGTCAGTCGAGTGCTCGCGCTCGTGGCGCAACACCTGTACCTGTACGACCGTTTGGTGTCCCTGAGACGTGAGGTCGGTATTTGCGTAAATGATTTATTAGACGTCACTACAGTATTGGTGTATTTTTTTCTAAGTGTCTCTTATTCGTCACCTCACTGTGTACGTTATTATTTTAGATGGATCAACCTGGACCTTCAGGAAACAGTTGAAAGCGAAAGCGAGTAGCTCTAAATACTTCCACATATGAAAAGACCTTAAGTCAGTGGATAGAGGCTGAGTTGGAGCGAGACTTCAGTGATGTGGACGATGAAGAAGTGGATCCAGATTTCTGTTTGCACAGTGATCATGACTCGGCTTCAGAACAATCTGAGGATGAAGAAACTCAATCTCAACGACAAAGATCACCCCCAGTTCAGTTGCGATGCAAGATTCAGGTCTATCTTCAATACAAGATAATATACACACAGAATCCCAAAGATACTACATAGGTAAGAATGGTTTTAAATGGTCAAGCGATGAACCAGTGATGCGTAACTGTCGTTCACTAAGCCACAACTTGGTTGACATACCTACATCACAGCGATATTACTGACAAAATAATTGAATATACCAACAAAAACTTGTCCAGATACGGGTAAAATATAAAATCAGGAAAACCCTGAGCTTCGCAACACGGACGCAGAAGAAATGAAGGCTTTCTTCAGGTTATTATTTTACTCATCTGTCTTCAAATCTAACCATGAGAATGCCAAATATATCTTTGCTACAGATGGTTCAGGCCGAGAGATATTTCGTGCAGTTATGTCTCAGTATAGATTTCTTACACTTTTGAACTGCATTCGCTTTGACGATGTAGAAACCAGACAGCAACGACTAGAGACTGACAAACTGGCAGCAATTTCGGATATATTTGAAAAGTTTATATCTAATTGCAAAAAAGTTTATGTACCCGGTGCTTACTTATGCGTAGATGAAATGCTTGTTCCCTTTAGAGGCCGATGCAAGTTCATAATTTATATGCCCAAAAAACCAGCAAAATACGGACTTAAAATTTTGTTAGTTTGTGATGCTGAGATATTTTATATCTATAATGCTTATATCTACTGTGGCAAGAAATCGGACGGTTTAGGTTTACCAGAAGATGACAAAAGTTTGCAATTCCTACACAGTCTGTTTTGCGACTTTGTAAAGACTTTTTTTATAGGAGAGGGGCAAACGAGCATGCGGCTCACCTGATGGTAAGTGATTACCGCCACCCGAACAACTGCAACACCAGGGAATTGTAGATGCGTTGCCGGCCTTTTAAGAAGGAGTAGGCTCTTTCTTGAAGGTCCCTAAGTCGTATCGGTCCGGAAAAATCGCTGGTGGTAATCGATTCCACAAGGAAGTTGTGCGAGGAAGAAACTTCTTCTAAATCGCACAGTGGTGGACCGCCAATCATCCAGATGGTATGGATGGTATCTCGAGTTCTGTCGCGATGTGCGATGGTGAAATTGAGCGGCTGGAATTAGTCCGAACAATTCCTCAGAGCACTCCGTGGTACATGCGATAAAATACGCAAAGAGATGCAACATCTCTACGCAGTGCCAGTGAGTCAAGCCGATCGGACAGAACTCGGTCGTCGACGATTCGAGCTGCTCTACGCTGGATGCGGTCAAGTGGAAGGAGCTATCACTGGGAGCCCTGCCCAGAGATGGGAACAGTATTCCATGTGGGGCCGAACTTGCGCCTTGTAAAGTTGCAAGCGGTGTGCCGGCATGAAATACTGTCGCTCTGCTGAGCACGCCAAGCTTTTAGAGGCCAATTTGGCCTTCTCTCCAAGTGACCACGAAACTGCACATCACTCGATATGTCGACACCGAGGATTCCGATACTGGCTGAGGCAACAAGGAGTGCCTTGAAACTGAGGAGATACGACAAAGGTGTTCTTTTAGCGGTAAACGCGCAAACTTGTGTCTTCTGGGATTGAACTGGACTAGATTTAGTCGCCCCAGTCTGAGACTTTGTTCAACAAAGTCTCGACTTCGAACAAGTTTGTTCCGGTACTCAGTGACGTTTTCCCGAGAAATATTGGCACGGCCGGTGTATAAAGCATCACCAGTGCTGTCATCTGCATAGCAATGAATGTTACCAGTTTGCAACATATCATTGATATGCAGAAGAAACAGCGTTGGTGATAGCACGCAGCCTTGTGGAACACCAGCGTTAATGGGCTTGTAATCGGAGCATGCACCGTCTACTACGACCTTGATGCTCCGATCTGCAAGAAAACTAGTGATCCAATTGCACAATTTCTCGGGAAGCCCATAGGAAGGGAGCTTCGAAAGAAGCGCTTTGTGCCAAACCCGATCGAAGGCCTTCGCTACGTCCAAACTAACGGCCAACGCCTCTCCCTTGGACTCCACTGCCTCCGCCCATCTATGAGTTAGGTAACCTAGAAGATCACCAGCTGAGCGACCTCGACGGAAACCGTACTGGCGGTCACTAATCAGCTGGCGATCCTCAAGGTACCGCATGAGCTGGCAGTTGATCACAGTTTCCATTACTTTGGAGAACAAGGAGGTGATAGCGCTAGGCCTGTAGTTGGACGGATCTGAGCGGTCGCCTTTTAGGATCAGGTGCACCAAAGCTGCCTTCCATGAGTTCGGGACTACGCCTAGGGTAGGAGTACCGGAAAAGACGAGTTAAAACCGGTGCCAACTCCGAAGCACACATCTTCAGCACAATAGGTGGGACTCCATCAGGCCCACTCGACTTGTTGACGTCCAGGGAGAGAAGTGCTTTGCGCACCGAGCGCTGTGTAAACAGCAATTCCCGCATGGAGCACTCACACCGCGGGATGGTAGGCGGTATGTTCCCCCCGTCATCAAGAGTCGAGTTGGAAGCAAAGAGAGCCTAGCAGATCGGCTTTCTCCTTTGCGTCATGGGCCAGTGAGTCGTCCACCCTGTGCAGAGATGGCGAGATGGTTGACAGAGTTCCTTGGACAGCCTTGGCGAGAGACCAGAATGCACGTGTTCCCGTAGGGAGGCGAACTAGTTTCTCGCCAGTTCTGCCGATGTGCTCTGACTTTGACTTGGCAATGACACTTTTGAAGGACCTGGAGGCGGAATTATACTTCTTTTAAGAGCGCTATGTTTACATCCCGGACGTTGATGCGTCAGCCCAGGCCCGGTAACACTCCTGCTTATAGCGTGATGCAACTTTACAGGAGCGACCAAACCATGGCTGAGTTCTGCCTCCGATAGGCACCACAGATGATGGAATAAATAAATTCCATTCCCTGAAGTACCACATCAGTGACAGAATCAGCAACAACGTTGGGATCATCCGGCAAGAAGCAAACCCACCCCAAGGATAGGATGCAAAAAGACCGCATCCCATCCCAATCGGCTGACCTATAAGACCTTTGAGAACACCAATCGTAACATCACTGCTGACAACTGGTTCAGCTCTTATGAGCTAATGGAGCAGCTAAAACAGAGAGGTCTGACTTATGTTGGAACTCTAAAAAATAAACGTCACATTCCACCTGAATTTCAAGCGTCCAAAACAAGAGAACCTGAAACAGCATTGCTTGGATTTACAAAACTTTGCTTGGATTTACAAGACTTTACCTTGGTTTCTTATGTTCCCAAGAAATCGAAAGCAGTTTTACTGATTTCGTCTATGCATCACACGTCCGAAATTGATCCCGTTACCAAGAAACCGGTTATCATAATGGAGTATAATAAGACAAAGGGTGGTTGATGAAGTTGACAAAAATGTTCGAACTATTCCTGTAGCCGCCGCACTCGCAGATGGCCTTTAGCATTTTTTTCAGATTGCTAGACTTGAGCGGAGAGAATGCCTTTGTCCTTTATAGGCAGTGTGCTGACGTATCAGAAATATCATGAGGACGATTCTTACAGGATCTTGCCCGAGAATTAGTTTTACCACATTTACAACGACGAGTCTACAATGACCGTCTTCCAAGAGAGCTAAGACTGACAATGAAACGGATTCTTGGCGAAGATTTACCGGCAGAACCTAGCCGCATTGAGTCAGCTGTTGGTGAAAATGACAAAAAGACTTGTAAGGTGTGTCCAGCAAGGCTGAAGCGACGCACAAGGTGCAAATGCGTTGCATGTCATAAGCCTATATGCTTAGGCTGTTCCAAAACAATCTGCAGCGACTGTACTGACTGAGACTGAATTTAGAAGACTGATTCTGTGGTAGTTCCTATATTATTTTAGTAATTAAGTTGAAGAAGTAAGAAATTTTATTTTTTGTTAAAAATAAGTCTCTTTGTTTATTTCATAACACTTAAGAAGTGCGTCTATTATAGAATGTGATTTCTTCGTAACTTTTGCCAAATGTCCTAATAAATGTTGATTAATGCTTAAATTGGGTTTAATTTTAGTCTATATCATTAAAAAGAGGGTTTTTATTTTGATTTTATACAAAAAAATGTCTAATTAATAATTAAGTTCATACTATTGATATAAATTGCGTAGACGTCTATAAAACGTCACATCACCATTTATGAGTCATCCAAACCACATCACTACTTAAAGGTTTATTATGGTGATATTCAATTTTGTATATAATGACAGATGTAAATATTTAAAACGGCAACAAAAGTGAGTATTTTTTATAAAACTGACGTGACTAATGTACTAACAGTCCACTTATAGCTAAAATAGTTCATCTTAAATATTATTTTCCTATATTTTAACAATATTCATAGTATATATTTTTAATGATTGAACTTTATTATCACATAAATGTAATGCTTAAACCGTAAACAAAACCATAATTGGATCAATTATCAATTATCAATAACATAATTGATTTCAATTTTGACTTAAGTACACGGACATTTGAAAATACGGATGTAATGTTACAAAATGTGTGAATCACTCTAGGTCCTACCATTTCACACAGACAAATACTTCAAGGTCCGACAATCAGCAACATGCGGCACACAACTGTGTTTTGTTTATAGAATAAGGTGACAAACAAGCACACAGTCCAGCTGAGTTGATGTTTTATCCTCAGTAAAGAATCAAAATGCAGATGCGTTGTCATCTCTGTGGACTAAGATATAATGCCTCGTTTACAGTAAAACGTGTCTCCGGTTCTTTACACTTACCATACGAAACACAGCAGCATTAAACTGTTATTTTACGCTGATATTCTGTAAGAGCGTGGTTTTTCCCCGGTCAAGCGGACCCATTCGTGCTAACATACCTGCAGCATGGCTCTACAGCGATAAAAAACCTGTGTCCGTGTATATCACGTATGAGATACATATTTGTAGGAACTAGGATTGTATGAACTAGGTAACTTCACACATTTTCAGTGTAAGTGGACGTCCGTATTTTCAACGTCCATGTAAACGTAATGTTTTCTTCCTCGGATGAGCTTAACGGTTCAATACACATCATCGTTTATAACGTAAAATATTATATTATTAGCGTTTTAGGGTTTAACCTTCCCAGAAAGTAGTTTTATTATTTATAAAATTTTACTAATCTATTTATTTTGGCTTTATTTGCACACCAAGTACGTTTTATAACTGGCAATGTGTTAGGCTATCTGTCATTTTATTATGACGTTTTTTTGATGTCCATTGTTAGACCTTTAGCGTTGATAAATACTGTTTCTTTTGAGTCGTTGAGTCTCCACTACGCGAACGAAAGTTCAAAAAGCTTATAACTTGAATAATTGATTGAGTAAGTTATGAGGGTTGAGACTTAATTGATTTCAGAGGACTTCAATACTGATGTAACATAACTCTTAGCATTAAGCACAGAAAGTTGGGAAAGTTAAAACATATTACTTAAAAAATACCTGAATTTGACTTTTGATTTTTCTGATCTTTCCGAGTCTTTATTTGTTAACATTACTCCACTGCTGCAGATGTTCTTTTTATAGGATAAGGGTGACAAGCAAGCACACAGTCCACCTGATGATAAGTGGTTGCTGTAGCCCATAGACATCTACGTCTATCTTCGATTACGAATCAAAATGCAGATGCGTTGTCACCCGTGAGGACTAAGATGGAATGCCTCGTTTACAGTAAAAGGGTCTCCGTTCTCCATTCACCATACGAAACACAGCAGCGTTATGCTGCTATTTTAAGCTGGTATTCGTGTATAGTGTATACGTGGTCCTTCTTCGGTCGAGCCGACCCATTCGTGCTACAACTATACTACTAATAGCTGCAGCGTGGCTCTATTATAATTAGATTATCTATTATAGTTCCTCTCTTATAATAGTGAAAATTAGACGTAATACTGCCGTAATAAAAACGGCTTTTTGAGCACGCTTATATAAGAACAAGTAAATGCCGCTTGTTTTGGTTGTTGCTTATGCTTACGATACTATGGCTCCTGCAACCCTAACTTACGACTATATTAAAAGACGTTGCCGCGAATAGCCAGCCTCTACATGACTGCAAATGTTTTGTTGATCGAATGAATTGATGTTTTCAATTCATTTGTTCAAGTTCAATTGTTTCAAGTTTTAATCCCGGACGTAAGCGAAATTTACGTAACACATTGTTTTTTTTCTCAGTTCATGTAATGTTCGATCATATGAGCTGTGCTAGTTCAGGGCCTAAGCGCTCGCCTAATAAGTGAAGTGCTAGATAGATACCTCTTTCGTAAGAGATATTGCCATAATCGTCAGGGTTGATGGCGAATTGACAATCGCAGTACCAGAAATTTCGCACCTGTGTGTGTGTGTGTGTATACACTCTACAGGTCTGGCTGTTTTACGTCTGGCGTAAAAAATGATGGTTATACTGCCACTATCGTTAGCCATGTCAGAAGCTATTTTGTTGATTATTTCCATAGTCGTCTCTTACGATGCCTACAGAAAGAAATCATTATACATAGAAATAATTATATCTTCTGATATAACCATATAGTGGCGGTATAAGAATATCCACTAACATATAACCTGCTAAGCATGGCAACTATGGCAAATATCCCCCCTGTGAGGCAATCTATAGGGACATCTATGTTTAGAAGTGGACTTTCGATATGCTGTCATTATTATGACGTTCTTCCTGATAAAACTCTCAATATTAAAAGAACTCATTTATCAAACGTGGCAATATAGAATATGATGCAACCTATGGTGGTTTATTCTATCAGATGAATTCTCAAACGCCTCTCCACTCGGCAACATATCGCATAATTTAGTTTAGTCAGATTGTTATATTATAACACATTCCAATACAGCCAATAAAAGTCCTCCACTGCTGACAACATAGGCCACCCCGATAGGTTACCTCATATTTTTGTATAAGATATATACTGAGATTTTGCCATAGTTGCAACGCTGGGCGGGCAGGCTGGCAACCGCAGATTTTTTATTATTTTGTGTTAGACATGAATTTCAGTTTTCAGGTTAAATAATATTTTTAGGCTAAATAACGCCACATTAATATATTCCACCCAAGCGAAGCTAGAGCGGGTCACTAGTTATAAATGTTATTTTAAAATTAATGTACCTCCTTGTGTATACAATTATTTTCAAATATTTTCCCATTATTAGAAAATTTCCAATTAACCGAATAATATAACGTTAATACGATATACCGTTATTAGCAGGTTTTCGCTATTGATTTTGTGCATGTTGACGGTACGGGCTCGATGAGCCGCCATTTCTAATCCCATTCTTTATCCGTACGGACTGTGGGTGCTGTTACATAAGAATCTGATGCTTACTGATAATGAGACATTCGGTATTGTTCTTCAGGGGAGACAATGCATCTGCATTTGATAATTAAAGGATTGATATAAGTTTCTAAAGATCACAGCATTCACTTAGCCGGATTCTGTGCTAGTTTTTAATTTAATTTCAATTTCCAGCAGTGAGCCTTTTAGGTGTTGATAAAAAAATGAAGAAATATTATGATAATGAAATACTGCTAATAACTAAAATCTTTCATCTACGCAATATTAAATCTAAATATCAATGAAAATGGGTTCACTCGTGATTACTCGTCCCTATATTCTGACACCCAATTTATGTGTCTCAGTCCGATGGTTTAATTAGCCGGTTAATAGGATGGCTAGAACGTTAGTTAAATACTTTCATGTAATGCCTTAAGGAATTTTAACCCAAACTTTTTACGTTACATTTAACAAAAGGACTGACCATATTTAACATGAAAACTGAAATTCATGTCTAACACAAAATATTAAAAATCTGCGGTTGCCAGCCTGCCTGCCCAGCGTTGCAACTATGGCAAAATCTCAGTATATATCTTATACAAAAATATGAGGCAACCTATCAGGGAGGCGTATGTTGTCAGCAGTGGACGACTTTTATTGGCTGTATTGGAATGGAATATAATATAACAATCTGACTAAACTAAATTATGCGATATGTTGCCGAGTGGAGAGGCGTTTGAGAATTCATCTGATAAAATAAACCACCATAGGTTGCATCATATTCTATATTGCCACGTTTGATAAATGAGTTCTTTTAATATTGAGAGTTTTTATCAGGATGAACGTCATAATAATGACAGCCTATCGAAAGTCCACTTCTGAACATAGGTGTCCCTATAGATTGCCTCACAGGGGGGATATTTGCCATAGTTGCCACGCTTGGCAGGCTATATTTTAGATGTTAGTGGATATTCTTATAGCGCCACTATATGGTTATATCGGGAAGACATAATTCTATCTACGTATAATGGAAAACATCAACAAGGTAGCTTCCGACTTGGCTTATGATAGTGGCAGTATAACCATCTTTTTTTACGCCAGACGTAAAACAGCCAGACCTGTAGAGTGTACACACACACAGGTGCGAGACTTCTGGTACTGCGATCGTCAATTCGCCATCAACCCTGACGATTATGGCAATATCTCTTACGAAAGAGGTATCTATCTAGCAGTTCACTTAAGGCGAGCGCTTAGGCCCTCAGCTAGCACAGCTCATATGATCGAACATTACATGAACTGAGAAAAAAAACAATGTGTTACGTAAATTTCGCTTACGTCCGGGATTCGAACTAAGAGTCTATCGACACTATAGGATCTACGAAAGAATTGAATATGACGATGCCTGCGCCATTGCACGTGCGGCGGCTCGGTGTTGCTAGACAGAATTCTTGTAAACAACACGTGCACCGCACACCTGCGCCATTGCACCTGCGGTGGCGCCCGTGTCTAGCTACTTTCTTTGCTTCCATAAAACGGACGGAGCAGCCGCCATGAAGGCAGTCTTGGCTCTGGCGTGGAACAGTGCACTTTTCGTATTCCGTTACTAGCTCATCCTTGACACATTGGATAATTAATTCGTGCAAACGAATTAATTATTATTCTCAACTACAACATTAGTCTCGGTATTTATAGTTTGTATTAAGTAATCTATTGTAAGTAACCTTATTTAAAAGAAAAGTCCCGCTGGGTTTCTTGCTGGTTCTTCACAGGACAGAGGTTTTATCCGAACCGGTGGTAGTAGTACTATATTGAATAAAAGTGATTCTATTCTATTCTAAAAGCCTTTTTATGTGACTCTATACATCATAATAACATCCTTCATAAGAAGTGGGAATAAAGCTTTCCATTTAAGTTCTCTATATTTTAATGACCTTTCTACAATTACATCAATTAATTCGATCACTTTCATTTCAACAAAAATTCAACAAAAACGTTTGCAGTAATGTAGAGGCTGGCTATTCGCGGCAACGTCTTTTTAATACAGTCGTAAGTTAGGAGTTGCACGAGCTATAGTATTGTAAGCAGAAGCAACAACCAAAACAAGCGGCATTTACTTGTTCTAATACAACGTATAACAAAATACCCTTAAAAATATAATTAATTATCACAGCCAAAAATTTTGTCAACACTAGTAAGCTGTCATGTCAGGAACCAGATTATTTAACAGAAAGGCCTACGTAACTATTGTACCTAATAATTGTCTACTTTAATATTTTTTCTATTTTTCATTCATAAATGTTTGCTACCTCAATACAAGGATGTCATTATACTCGAGTACTGGCTTCAAAACCAGACGACAACTGTTCAGTGATGTGACCAGACTACAACTGTTCAGTGATGTCTCAGTAATTGCGAGGGTGAAAACTGGCAGCGATCACCGAATGGTGAGAGGCACACTGAACCTAAACGTTAAGTTGGAAAAGTCACGTCTAATGAATAAACGCTCTGGTCGCTTCGTGCTCAAATCCAAAGCCCCGAAAACTTTCAGCTAGAGTTACAAAATCGTTTTCAGTGCCTAGAAGATTGCAATGAAGTGGACGGTATAAATAACAAGCTTGTGGAAACTGTCCATGCGGTCAAAGCTATGTTCTGTAAGACCCGTCGCAGAAGAACATAAAAACTCTCCGATCACACTCTTAATCTCATGGTTGTTAGACGGGAGATGAAGATGCAGTCTTCAGCAGATTTGACAGCATACAGGCAACTGAACACACAGATCTCCAAATGCATGCGGCAGGACTTGCGCAACTTCAAAACAGCTCGTATTGAAGAAGCGATCGAGCGGAACCAGGGCTCCAAAGTCTTTGCCAGAGATCTGTCTGCCAGAAAGAGCCAACTGTCGAAGCTGAAAACCGAATGTGGCAGCATCGTTTCCGACACACCTGAGATTTTGAGTGAGATTGAGAGATTCCGTGTAGTGGCGAGTAAGAATACCCACTACCCATATCTTCCGTGGGTGTCGTAAGAGGCGACAAAGGGAAACTGATACAGAAGATGGGCAGCAGCATCTTTCTGATAAAAGCCAAAAACAATAAAAACTGCGGTTGCCAACCCGCTCATAAGCGTGGCAACTATGGCAATATACCCCATGAGCGACGAAACAAATGAATGGCCCCAGTCCCCGGCGGCTCCGCTATTCCTGGCTACGGTGGCGACCATGGTAACGGCGGGGCAGGGGTGCTAAGAATCTCCGGTGGAGGTTCGGTTGCCACCCACGACGACTCGACCTGGCAACATATAACGCACGCACCCTGAGGACTGACGAGAAGATCCTGGAGCTGGAAGAAGAGATAGATAAGTTACGCTGGAATATAATATTACTATCCGAGGTCCGAAGAGAGAGGAGGACACGGTAATCCTCGAATCCGGCAACTTATTCTATCACCGGGAGGGCGACCATCTGTCCCAAGGAGATGTCGGATTTATCGTCCACAAGTCTCTCGTTAACAACGTTGAAAGGATCGGGAATGTGTCGACGAGGGTTGTACCTTATACTCAGAATCACCAAACGGTATTCGCTGAAGGTCATACAGGTTTACGCACCAACCTCGGCACACCCCGATGAGGAGGTGGAGGAAATGTATGAGAATATCTCTAGAGCCATGCATTCCTCCAAAACCCACTATACGGTGTTAATGGAGACTTCAACGCAAACTAGGCACAAGAGAGAGCGGTGAGCTGAAAGTAGGAAATTCGGAATAGGGCAACGGAACCCAAGGGGCCAGCAGCTGGCAGACTTTATAGAAAGGGGACTCTTTATGATGAACTCTTTCTAAACGTTAAGTTGGAGAGGTCACCTCTAATGAAGTCAACGCCCGTCCCCTCGTGCTCTAATCAAAGTCCCGAAAACTTTCAGCTCGAGTTACAAAATCGTTTTCAGTGCCTAGAAGTTTGAATTTTTTTGAAGTTATGAAGTGGACGATATGACTGACAAGCTTGTGAAACTGTCCATGCGGTCGGAGCTAAGTTCTGCAAGACCCGCCGCAGAAGATCACAAAAACTCTCCGATCACACTCTTAATCTCATGGCTGTTAGACGGGAAATGAAGCTGCAGTCTTCAGCAGATTTGACAGCGTACAGGCAACTGAACAGACAGATCTCCAAATGCATGCAGCGGGACTTGCGCAACTTCAATACAGCTCGTATTGATGAAGCGATGGAGCGGAACCAGGGCTCCAAAGTCTTTGTCAGAGATCTGTCTGCCAGAAAAAGCCAACTGTCGAAGCTGAAGACCGAATGTGGCAGCATCGTTTCCGAGACACCTGAGATTTTGAGTGAGATTGAGAGGTTCTATGGGCAGCATCGTTGGAGCCACACGCAAGTGTGAGTAACGATCCAAGAGCAAGTCTTATCCGACACTATTCCGATGACATCCCGGACGTCAGTCTGAGCGAGATTAGAATGGCTCTCCAGCACCTTAAAACGGCAAGGCCCCAGGCGAGATGGAATTACAGCGGAGCTTCTAAAGCGGGTGGAAAACCGGTACTTAAAGTCCTTCAGAAGCTCTTTAATTCCGTCCTCCATGGTGGCATTACACCGGAGGCGTGGAGCAGAAGTGCGGCGGTCTTGTTCTTCAAGAAAGGCGACATCGCTCTCTTGAAGAACTACAGACCGATTTCCTTCTGAGCCGCGTCTACGTGCTGTTTTCGAGTCATTACGAATCGTCTCGCATGCAGACTCGACAATTCCAGCCTCCCAAACAAGCCGATTTCGAAAAGGCTTTGCACCATAGACCATATACATACCCTTCGGCAAATTATTTGCCTTGCGTATGGACTATGAGAAAGCCTTTGATTCCGTCAAAATTTGGACGGTGCTGCAGTCCTTCAGCGGTGCCAAGTAGACTGTCGGTATATCGAGTTGCTGAAGTGTTGGTACAGTAGGGCTACGATGGCTTTCGGCCAGTATAAGCGTGCTCAAAAAGCCGTTTTTATTACGGCAGTATTACGTCTAATTTTCACTATTATAAAAGAGGAACATTTGCAGTAGTGGAGTAACGTTAACAAATAAAAGACTCGGAAAGATCAGAAAAATCAAAATTCAAATTCAGGTAATTTTTTTAAAGTAATATATTTAAACTTTCCCTAATTTCTGACTAAAACTTCTATAAACTTTCAAGTTATAAGCTTATCGAACTTTTGTTCGCGTAGTGGAAACTCAACGACTCAAAAAGAAACATTATTTATCAACGCTAAAGGTCTAACAATGGACATCAAAAAAACGTCATAATAAAATGACAGATAGCCTAACACATTGCCAGTTATAAAACGTACTTGGTGTGCAAATAAAGCCAAAATAAATAGATTAGTAAAATTTAATAAATAAAATTACTTTGTGTGAAGGTAAAATACGCTAATAATCTAATACGTAGGACACTCAATAAGTTTTAAAATATACAAAAGTATTCTAGATACTATTAATATTTATTTTACATCTTTTCAAAATATTCTCCATCATGCTCTATACAAAATTCCATTCGCCTAAACCAACTCTGAAAACACTTTTGCCAGTCTTGTACTGACAGGTCGAAAATCGCTTCTTCGTAGGCAGCCACGGCTTCTTCGGCGCTTGAAAAAACTTGCCATTTATTTTTCTTTGACTCTTGGGAACAAAAAGCAATCACAAGGAGCTAAGTCAGGGTTGTAGGGTGGGTGACTTAGAGTTTCAACACCAGATTCCTCAATAAATGCTTTTGTTCTAAAGGAGGTATGTGAAGAGCGTTATCGTGATGCAGCATGATTGAAGCCCTATCTTTGGTCTTCTCTCGCACAGCTTGAAAAGCTTTGGGTAATGCAACTGTAGTATACCATTCAGAGTTGACTGACCTACAATTTTCCAGCATTGACGTCGACAAATGTCCGCTCCGCGAAAAAAAAACTAGCCACCATTTTTTTGCCGACGTTGCGAGGTCTTTGCAGTTTGTCGGTAACTGTCCTTCTGAGTAGACCCATACCGATGATTGCCTTTTATTTTCCGGATCATATTGATAGATCCATGTCTCGTCACCAGCAACGATTTCTGAAACACGCCTAGATGCCCCGTTTTCAAAACGTAGACGCATTTTGTGGCACCAATCTACACGAGTCTGTTTTCGCTTTCGGAGCAAACGAGGGATCCATCGACAACAAAGCTTCCTTACTCCAAGATGTTGATGTAGGATGGTATGAATGCTCCCCGAACTAATGCCTACAATCTTTTCGATGTCCGTATATGTGATTCTTGGGTCTACTGCACCAAAATTTCAGTAGTCCATACATTTCTGCCGTTACTGCTGTTTGCAGGGCCCCAGTTCTTTGGTCATCTTTAAGATTAATTTTACCACTTTTGAATTCAGCAAACCACCTAAAAATTGTTGCGCGTAATGGAGCTGAGTTCCTAATGCTGATTGTAACCGTTGTAAACTTAATTGTTCAGTTAAACCAAATTTAAAATCATAATATATCATAGCGCGCAAATGGTCACGGTTAAGATCCATCGTTTTAAATGAGAAGCGCGGGAAGCGTTGCAGGAAAATTAATAGAACTTTGTTTTTTTTTCAATATTGAGCCAATTGCTTACGGAGTTCTATTTTTAAATAAATTTGCTTTTAGAAACATATAATACGAGTGCGTTCCATTTTTAAATTTCAGGCATCTCAAAACTTATTGAGTGACCTACGTATGTTACGTTATATACGATGATGTGTGTTGAACAGTTAAGCTCATCCGAGGAAAAAACGTTACGTTTACATGGACGTTGAAAATACGGACGTAAACTTACACTAAAAATGTGTGAAGCTACCTAGTTCATACAATCCTAGTTCCTACAAATATGTTTCTCATACGTGATATACACGGACACAGGTTTTTGTTATAGTTATAGCACGAATGGTTCCGCTTGACTGGGGAAAACCACGCTCTTACAGAAATATCAGCGTAAAATAACAGTTTAAATGCTGCTGTGTTTCGTATGGTAAGTGTAAAGAACCCGAGACCCATTTACTGTAAACGAGGCATTATATCTTAGTCCACAGAGATGACAACGCATCTGCATTTTTATTCTTTAATGAGGATAAAACATCAACTCAGGTGGACTGTGTGCTCGTTGTCACCTTATTCTATAAAAAACACAATTGTGTGCCGCATGTTGCTGATTGTCGGACCTGAAGTATTTGTTCGTGTGAAATGGTAGGCCTAGAGTGATTCACACATTTTGTAACAATACATCCGTATTTTCAAACGTCCGTGTACTTAAGTCAAAATTCAAATCCAATGATGTAATTGATAGCTTAGGTCTCGTTTACGATGTAAGCATTAAATTAATCTGATAATAAAGTTCAATCATTAAAAATATATACTATGAATATTGTTAAAAAAATATAGGAAAATAATATTTAAGATCAACTATTTTAGCTATTACATTATAAATTGTAAAATTTTCTAATTATATCTAATGATTGTAGCTTTAAATTAGTACATAATAGATCCTGTTAAATATTATGGCCTCTTACACGCTACTAGTTGTAAATAAGAAATAATAAATAAGTCGTTTATAATGTTTATGAATTCTCGTCATGAACAAAATTCAAAGTTTATTATGCTGATACGTGATACAAAATGCTCATGTTTAAGTTTCAAAATTTCTTAATAAGATTTTATACTAAAGTTTAGATTTTATTTAAATTCATAAAGGCGTAAATATTGACAATTTCTATAGGCTTTCGCAAATTATGGATGTCGCCGCCGGAGGACCCAAAAAAAACCAAAATTACTTTTATTAAATTTAATTTAAAAGATATTACAACTAAAAAAACTAATACTAATTAAATCTAATTAAACCTACACCCCGTCTAATGTTAGAAACGAAGTGAAGTGGCATCGCGGAGTTTCGTATATATATAATGCTGTCGGATGACGCCGCGGGCGTCACTGTGAATCCACGGCAGTTACATTTGCCATCAAGTCAGCAGAATTCCCTCACTGCATTAGGTTTCTGGTAAGGTGCTATGTCGGTTGACACCGCGTGCGTCATTGAGAGTCCACGGCGACCGAGTTACCCATCAAGTCGGCAAGACTGCCTCGTGGAAACAATGTTGAAATGTTGTGTGGGAATATGAGGAAATCGCGTAGTTCGCAGTTTTGTAAGAGGGCATCCATATAACATGTATGTCTTAAATTTAATTTAATCTGATTGTGTTTATATTCCTTGATTCTGATGAAATATTTGTAAAATATCACTTTTCTGCTTGGCGATTAAGGAGTCTCAAAATAAAAAATATTTTCAAAAAGCCTTTAGCTTTTGAATTTTTATTTTGAGCTATTTTGAGGGCATAAATATGTCCTTGGTTTTTATAATTTTGAGTTGTTATCAAGAATATGCTGCTGCCCATCTCCTGCTTCAATTTCCCTTTGTCGCTTCTTACGACATCCACGGGACGACATGAGGTAGTGAACATTCTGATACCGCCACTACATGGTTAGTATATCTCTAACGATAATGATTGTATCCCTAATATATTTGATTATATATAGCTCCAACAATAAGATATATTAGGTATAAAATCATTACGGTTTAATATTGAAAATATTTTTTATTAAGTGGTTTTCTTGTTTGTCTTAATTAAAATAAAATATTCATAAGAGCCGTGGTAGCTCAGATGGTTAGCGCTCGCTGTAAGTTTCACAGTACACGAGCAACCCGGGTTCGATCCCCGCCGGCACCAATGAAATTGTTAATTGCAATTTTAAGTGCTGATTTACCACGTGCTCGGCGGTGAAGGAAAACATCGTGAGGAAACCTGCATGTCTGAGAAATCAAAAAAAATATTTCGAAGATATGTGAAGTTCGCCAACACGCATTGGGGCAGCGCGGCTGACATTTCCTTGCCCTAAAACCCTCCCAGAAATGAAAGGAGGCCTGTGCCCAGCTGTGGGACGTATATAGGCTGTAACTTTACTTTGCTTTTATTCATAAGATAAATTCTCTAAATTTTTCGGATAATATTTAGTCTAGATCACTCCTGATATTACTGTCTATCTGGTCGTGAAGTTTTATTACAATCACTTCAGCCATTCCGAAGATTAGATCAAACAGACAGAAAAATGGTTACTCATGTCTGAATAGCATGTAAATATTTTATACAAAAATATTGACAAACAAAATCAACAATAATTTTGAATTCTCAGAATGCGTCATAGTTCAGAAATGAGCGAAACTGGACTGATTTTTCTTTGTAGTTTATGGCATTTTGTTAACTTTGATTCCAATTACATATATTGGACTGAAGTTATAGAACGTACGGAAAACGCATATTGCAACCTATTTTTGTACAGTTTTTACCGGCGGGTGAGAGTATAGATAGCGACAATGTGCGAGAGGAATATAGAGACGACGCCATTTTCAATCCTATTCTTTGACTGCATGGATATTACGATTTTATTTTCGTTCCTCCTATAAAAGAGGGTATTGACCGCTATCGCCATTGTACTCTCCCGAGGCAGGCATTGTATTTCGAGAAGGGTCTGCCAAGGAGCAGTTGTAGCAAATGAACGTATATGCTAAAGTGTCACAGTGACTTTGCTGATAAGCGGTGAAATCATTGTGTTTTTGTTAGACTTGGATGTCTGATATATCCAGTATACGTACTGCCCTAATTTTTTGTATATATAAGCATTTTTCTTAAATAAAAAGGAAAAAATTTTAGTTAATTTCTTACACACGCAAGATTATTCCGTGTATTTACTTTTACCGCCAAGCATTTAACTTGCCTTTTTTGTTTTTGATGGCGAAGATGTAAGAAAGAAGATGCAAGCAACTATTTCGTATTATAAAATTTAGGGCGAATGCTTATCCCTTGAGCTATCATTGCTCTACAATATGGTAAATTTACTCTTCTGTTTTAAATTATTGCAGGATACTTTTTACCCTGTCCCCCATCGTTCACTTTAACCTTCTAATTGATGCTAGTGTGTAAGCGTAAGCCGTGCAGTAGTGGTGTTAGGAAATCTATACCTTATACAACGTCCTGTGGGTGTTGCAAGAGGCAACATAGGGAAATTAAACAGGTGATTGGTAGCAGTATTTTCTGATACAACCGTGTAGTGGCGGAATAAGAATATCCACTAACCTTTATCGTCAGCAGCTGGGAGGCAGCGTATTTCTTATAACATCTTAAGCATAGTCTGCCAAGCGTAGCAACTATGAAAAATATTACCCCTGTGAGGCAATCTATAGGAAGACCTATATTCACGTAATAACCCCTGGAAGTGAGGTGATCGCTACCAGGCTATTTCTAATTTGTTTTGTATTATTAATTGTGTAATATACATGATTGTAAGCTGTTATTTTTTTTAAAGGCCAGCTGGGTTTCTTGCTGGTTCTTCCCAGGACAGAAGTTTTTTTCCGAACCAGTGGTAATTAAACATAAGACTGACTTTCAATAAGTATTATTTATAATCCACATTGAACAAAAAAGTTTCAATTTCTGTTTTAGCAGTGGACTTTCGATAGGCTGTCATTATGATGACGCTCTTCCTGATAAAACTGTAATATTAAAAGACTCGTCTGCCAAATGATGATGCAACCTATGGTGGTATTTATTCAATAGTGACCTATAAATAGGATGTAATAAATGAAAAATGAATAATAAAAAGAAACAGTCGAACTCTTACTTACGCATGTCTCCTATAGCTATATCTATGTGTAGCTATATCTATATCTAAAGTGAAGGCCCCTAAGGCGCTATGGGCCGCGGGTTCGTATCTCGCACGGAACAAGTATTCGTATGGCCTACAAGTAATTGTTCTAGGTTGGATGTTTGTCCTTGTGAAATTTATATATGTTAACTGCCCTCACGATACAGGAGAAAATCCTAGTGTGGATGTAACGTTTAAAAAAAGAAAGTAAAGATAGCTTTATTTTATATAAAAGCAATTTAACAACGATCACAGATACAGACAAAGAAATAAAAAACGTATCGAATTTATATTTCACTTCTCAATAAAAAAAAATGTAAATTTAAACGTAAAATGTCTTTCATTGCGAAAAAAAAACTCAGAAAATGAGCGGATAATTTAAGAAGGAAATATTAAGACTTCCTTTCTTTACTCTTCAATGCTTTGTTGTTGGATGAAGGCGATAATCATGTTAATCATGTTTATATTAAAGTTTTTGTATATCAATACCGCTAAGAAAGTTGAAGAGTTTCTAAATTTTAATGAAATAAACCTAAAAATGGCTAATAAGTCATAGTAAAATAATATAAGAGTTAAAAACACTTAAACAACACGCATGGATCATGACCTGTGATGATCTTGTTAATTATTTTATTTTATCCTGGTTATCCTGATCAAGTTATTAAATTATTGTATTGTCATCGGTCCTCGATACGAGTGCAAATTTTCATGTCAATCGGCCGTGAAGATAGATAGATAGATTTTTATCAACGCTGATAAAAGCGCGTTAAAATTGTAATTAAAGTCAGCAGTGAGTGGCACGAACTATATTTGTTGAGTTTGTTTAATTGAATGAAGTCATCTACATAATTTAATTTGCCGTTTAAACATATGTAAGAGAATCCACATCCCAATATTCATCCCATAGGTACCGAAAGAGCAAAATCATCTAATAACAATCAAAAATAATAAGAAAAACTGCGGTTGCCAACCCGCCTGCCGTATGTGATCATTTATGGGTACGGCTTTTGTACAACGGTGGACTTTTGATGAGGTGTAATGAATAAATAAAAATGTACATAATAACAGGTTTGAAATGAGATGGTTTAACCTAAACTATGTATAAAATAATGATGTATGCAAAATTTTAATTTAATAAGGTAGAGTCACGAAATATTTTCAGATACAGGGCAAAATCACCATTATTCTGCTTTGTATCGTATGGTAAGTGACGGGTGCCAAAGACTTTACTGGTAACGATGAACTCCATCTTAAATCTCAGGGTTCATCTTGACGTTAAGCGTCTGTGTTTTGATTCTTAATCGAGGATAGATGGAGACGTCCATTGGCACAGCATTTACTTGCAATCTGGTGGACTATGTGCCCTTTTGTCAACCTCACTCGTAAATATTAACGATGTCAAGTACACCACAGGAAGCGAATATGAGAAAGTTAAGCTATTATGTGAGGGAGAGGAGGCTATTTACGAGAAGGGCAAGATCAAAAACTGGTAAAATTAAAATTTTGTACAATCGACTTCAATATAAATAAAATGAGAACATCATCAATGTAGTCGTAGTCAATTAAATACGCATTATTAAGATTAACTCACAAACTACTGATCTCGATCTTGATCAAATTTATAAGGGACCATATGTGGAGCACTAGTTTTCAAATAAAAAGAATAATCAAAATCGGTTCGCCTAGAAAAAGGTTTCGAGGTAACTTATATAAAAAATACAGTCGAATTGAGAACCTCCTCCTTTTTTTGAAGTCGGTTGAAAAAGCATCGAGACTAAAACAAGTCAGAATCAAATAAACAATACCACCGTGTGTTGCAAAAACTACAGCGAGTATTCCTACACTGTGTATTGAAAAAAACGTCGACTGTGATATGAAATTTGCAATGCAGTTACCATATTGTTGTATCCATTTTGTTTGTTTAGTGTTGCGCTTAACTGGATGGACATTGTTAAAAACACGTAACACAGTTTATATTTATTATTTATATACAATAGCATACAAGTATATATATATATATATATATATATATATATCTAAGCACTGCTTACAATATCAGTCGGTTCATTTATTTAATACATTGCCAGTCGCCCTAAAAAGTTACCTGTACCTGTACCTGTACAAGAGTGGTTTCATAACTAAGTTGAATAACTTTTTGTCGGAAAAATGCTTTTATAGTGTTAATGCTTTATTAATGCTACTATTCGAACATCTTAATATTATTTTAGCATAATCTCGAATCTATTATGACGGTTTTGATATTAATAATTTCATTACTTGAAATTGCTTGATTTGTATCATATGACATTACTTTTGTTGAAAAAATTACTATTTTGTTTTGCTTATGTATTACATAATTATAATTCTTGATGTATTCTACACAGTGTATATTGTTCTAAATAAATTGAATTGAATTTATAACCAGATTGTAATATGATGGAAAGAGAGACGCTGGAAAACCATACGTCTCACGAAAATCGAGGCAAACCGTTTGGTTCGAGTGCGTGGAATATCGACAACAAATGTCGTTTTACTTTCTGGTAGGATTCTTGTTCTGCCAAGGAGTCCGTCTGGGTGGATTAACTTTAATGTTAGGCTAGGTATGTTTCGGTCTGGGGGAGATGTTCTCTCCCGAGGAGAGCCCGCCACGGGGCAGCCGGCGGTGCGAGTCCAACATAACCCGTCCTAACTCCCGCAAGGCACGTATGCGTTGGCATTTCCCCATGTCAGAAAACGTATGTTTCTGTCTGAGCCGGTAGTATTATAGACTGTGAGGGTTCCATCTTAGTCCTCAGAGGTGACAACGCATATGTAACCTTTTTGCTTAAAGTTGGTTGCAGGTGTACATAAACTGCAGTAGCGACTAAATCATGTAATTCCTGTGCACACTCTCAAGAATGAGCTCTCTAAGTTTATATAGAAAATAGTAAAAAAGTCTGTTTAATCTTAAATTTAAAGTCAATGTAAACTTAATATAGCTTGAAACTTAACCTTATCTAATTTACTGATAACGTTATGAAAGAGCGGATCCTTCTGAAACAGGTGCGTAAGCACTTCAAAGATGGAGTCAACCCCTGTACTAATTATTAAAACTTCTGGTAAAGACAAACTTTTTTTTAATTTTATGTTTAAAATACCTAATTGCAATTAAAGACGGCTGTGGTGCTGCGGGACCGCGGGTTCGAATCCTGCAATGAACAAATGTTTGCACGACCTTTAAATAACTGTTGCGTGGTCTTTGTTTGTTCATGAGACGTATAGAATACAATACTATTTATTTAACATTACACAAAGAAAAGATTAATATAACAAACTTATACATTATTTACAAAGAAAAAACAAAAGGCGGTCTTATTGCTTACACAGCAATTTCTTTGAGACAACCCAGAAGGTAATAAATAAAATTCATATAGATTTTAGTTTTCCAACACGCCTCTAAGATACAGGAGAAAATCCTACACTTTTACAGTGTAAATATAAAATTTAGCGCTTCAGATTTTGTGATTTTGTTTTTGGCACTATGCCAAAATAAATAATACATAATTGTAAGCTTGAGTCATTTTGATTCATAAATATAGAATTTGTTAACAAATAAACTACAGCGCCATCTATAATTATGAGTCATTGACTTGACAAATATTACAATTTCTTAATATTATGACTTATAGACACAACAACGAGTATTTAATTATACGCAAAAAATATATTATAAATATTTATACGCAATATTTACATATGAAATTCTTAATTTTAATATTATTTTAGAGTAATTGCTGGCTTTTGTGTACCGTGTAGTGGCGGTGTAAGTATATCCACCACCCTATATTATCCCATAGGTGTTATAAGAGGCGACAGAGGGAAACAAATCAGGAGATAGGCAGCAGCGTCTTCCTAACAACAACTAAAAAACTGCGGTTGGCAACCTGCTTGCCAAGTGTGACAACTATGGCAAATATCCCCCTTATGAGGTAATGCTTTGGGGCTATGAGGAAGACCTATGTTCAGCAGTGGACTTTAATAGACTATAACGGTAACGATAATTTGTGTTTTAAAGATAACAGTTTTTTTTTTTCTATTTGTGTCGCAGTAATGGTAATAACACAGGAACATTTATTCTGTTCTTCGTGCGTCAAATGTGTTCCAATTCTCTTTATTGCTACCCTAATATAAAAGCTTACGCAGGTAAACTTACTAAAGGGACATTACGATTTTCTGTAATAATTGTCAACGAAACTTTCTTAGTCACATAGATGTTTGAAGTAGTAATAAACTTAAAAATACTTCTGAAAATTGGACGTATTTATAATCCCACCTGTCTGCATAAAACGTTTTCTAGAATATGATTCAATCCATATGAGTACACAGTTTACCTGAGGGCAAGTAGATGCTATGATACCGTCCTTGATTAAGAATCAAAATGCAGATGCATTATTCTTCGCCACAATAGCTTCCTGGTAAGCTATCTATATAAAACACAAAAAATGTTTCTACCTATGTCCGTTATAGTGAATGTATCCAACCGATGTGCCTCAAACCAGTTTCATTAGAGAGGCAATAATGTGAAGATGCTTTAAGACCACTAAAACAATGCATTAGGCACTATTTAATAAAGTTAATAAATAAACAAAATTTCCTTTTTTTCCAACAAATAAACAAAATGTATTTATTTTTTAGCGTAATAGCACACGCCGGATATCCGTTAGTGTTTGATATTTTTGCTGCAGTTATAACCGGACGAGAAAACAACATGCTACTTAGTTTTGAGAATCTTGTGTTGTATTAAATATTAAGTAACTTTACATTTCCTAAACATTTGCGTATAATTATTAGGTTGTATAATATTCTCTATATTGTGTCTGTCTGTTGGTCAGGGCCTCCTAACACTTCCGAGAGGTTTACAAAGCCTTGGCCGTGGAAGGAAAAGGACAGATCTCCCACTGGGTAAGATGTTCAGCCTGGGGAACGGCTAACGCTCCATGTGTTAGAACAGAGCTTTTCTATATAGAGCACAGTACTTCGGAACTTTGATAGCGCGATTTAGGCTTAGGTGTGTTTCCCTTTTGGCGCGACGACGGCACCGCCACCAATTAGTCCGCGATTAGTCCGCCGCCCCATTCCAGTGCATGTTGCCGGAATTATATGTCCTCGAAACATTTTATTCCTAAGGCAAGCAAGTTTTACATACAAAGTTATCTCTTACCACGAGCATGTGACAAATTAGCACTTAAAATTGCAATTAACAATTTTATTCTTGACGGCGGTGATCAAACCCAAATTGATCGTGTACTGCTAAGTTTGCAGCGAGCAATAAACCCCTGAGCTACAACGGCGCAAAATGACGTAAAATTTAAATACTCATATAGGTAAATGCTATAACTAAATAATATTAAGTAAATGCTATATTGTTGTTACATAGAAGGGTAGAAAATTAAAACGTTTTTACTTCAAAAAAGAAGACAATTTCTTTTTGTATTGAGAATGGGCCCACCACCGTAACCAGGCGTAACTTAATAAAACACATGTCGATTTATTCGTTATAACCAATATATCACAATAGTAATTATTATAATACAGAACAACGCTGTTTCTCCTGTATATCAATGATATGTTGCAAACTGGTAACATTCATTGCTATGCAGACGTCAGCGCTGGTGGTGCCTTATATACCGGCCATTTCTCGGGAAAACGTCGCCGAGTACCGGGACAAACTTGTGTCTGAAGTCGAGTATTTGCTGAACAAAGTCTCGGATTGGGGGCGACTAAATCTAATCCAGTTTAATCCTCAGAAGACCAAGTTTGCGCGTTTAAGCTAAAAAGAACCCCTTTGTCGTATCTCCTCAGTTTCAAGGTACTCCCCTTGCTGCCTCAGCTAGCATCGGAATCCTCAGCGTCGACATATCGAATAGCGTGCAGTTTCGTGGTCAGTTGGAAGGGAAGGCCAAATTGACATCTAAAAAGCTTGGCGTGCTTGGACAGTATTTCATGCCGGCTCAACGCCTGCAACTTTACAAGGCGCAGGTTCGACCTCACATGGAATACTGTTCCCATCTCTGGGCTTGGGCTCCCCAGTGCCAGCTCCTTCCACTTGACCGCATCCAGTGAAGAGCGGTTCGAATCGTCGACGATCAAGTTCTTTCTGATCGGCTCGATTCACTGGCGCTGCGTGGGGATGTTGCATCCCTTTGCATTTTCTATCGAATCTACCACGGGTAGTGCTCTGAGGAATTGTTCGGATTAATTCCAGCCGCCAAATTTCACGAACGCACATCGCGTCAAAATTCACGATACCATCTTCATCATCTGGATGCTTGGCGGTCCACTACTGTGCGTTTTACTAGGAGTTTTCTTCCTCGTACAACTTCTCTGTGGAATTGTTTACCACCGGAGATTTTTCCGGACTGATACGACTTAGGGACCTTCAAGAAAAGAGCTTACTCCTTTCTAAAAGGCCGGCAACGTACCTGCAATTCCGCTGGTGTTGCGGTTGTTCATGGGCGGCGCTAGTCACTTAACATCAAGTGAGCCGTATGCTCGCTTGCCCCCTCCTCTATAAAAAAAGTAATATTAGTTTTACCGTATCTAACGGAAATACTGAGAAATTAACAATTAAAATATGAATATCACAATAACCTAAAAATAAATTAAAAGCGATTGTCTAGTAGTTTTCACCGGTATTATAAGTTAAAATAGTGCACTGGTCAATAATTAATAGTATAAAAGAAAGTTGTAGGTACATTCAGCATTTATAGGTACTTTAAGGTTGATGGAAAATGTTTTTAGTAGTTCGTTCTTCTTTATACGCATTTTTTTTCATATTACATTAGCCAATTCACGAATATCAAATGAATTTTTTTTTTCAGATTTTATGATTCCGGTTACATTTTCAAATTGGTATCTTTTTTGTGTAATAAAAGTAAGTTCTCACAGAATACCAGCGTAAAATAGCAGCTTAATGCTGCTGTGTTTCGTATGGTGAGTGTAGAGAACCGGAGACCCTTTTTACTGGAAAAGAGGCATTCTATCTTAGTCCTCACGGCTGACAACGCATCTGCATTTAAATTCGCAAACGAAGATAGATGTAGATGTCTATGTGCCACAGCAACCACTTACCATCAGGTGGACTGTGTGCTCGTTTGTCACCCTTATTCTATAAAAAAAAGTTACGTTAAAGTCTCTAGTGGGCCCAAAAACGATTGTTTTCTTTATGACATTTTTATTTAAGTTTTAAGTATGTGGATTGAATACGCTATTGTTGACGACAACAATACATGTTACTTTGGTCACTAATTATTTATCTGTTGCAGTTACAATATTTAAGAATATTCTGCAAAGCCATCATAAAATAACGATTGAAATCGAGATTTTATTTTTACCAACAGTAAAAAAAAAATCGAAATCAAAAAATTATTAAATAAGGGAAATTTCATTTTGGTAAGAAAAATGTTTGGTAAGAAATATATTCAGGAATGCTGACCGTATGAGGAAGCTCAAGGTCGCTCAGCGAGCTATGGAGAGGATTATGCTCGGTAGTTCCTTAGTGTGATATCCTTCGTAATAAGCATATCCCCAATAGAACCAGAGTAATTGACATAGCCCTACGGATTAGTAAGCTGAAGTGTCAATGAGCCTGCTATATAGCTTGAAGTACTGATAACTGATGAGAAAGAAAGGGAACATACGGTTCTGGTAGGAGATGCAGGAAGTTGATGATTCAGTTGGTTTAAGACCGTGCCTATGTTCATTTGTGGACTTGTGATGGGCTGTTTACAGATTATCATCAGATAATAATGATGGTGATGACGGTGATATTCAGGAGTGAATTGAGATAGTGAATTTTGCTGTTGCTATTTTACATAGACCTAAAATTAAATGATTTTGCAAAATAATGTACAATTGGATTCAGTTTTTATTTAAAACTGGGAAACTACTCTAAATCTGAAACAAGAAACTATCTCATTGTATTGATACATATAAAATATCATGTGAATACTATTATATATATCTGTACATACATATGTCCTTGCTAACGTAAAAACACACTTAAACTAAATGGTGGTACTTAAATCAGGGACTTTCTCAAATGGAATCTGTAATACGAATGCGTTCTATTTCTTTAAAAGTGCTGTATAAATGTTTCAGATTCTGAAACGAAACGTTGAGATAAATATACAGAATATATTTTAGAATCTTCTATTTATTTGTAAGTCTCGGCCTTCTTTATGATAATTGGTTATTGCTTATGTAAATTAAGTATTAATTATCTGTATAAATGTTTCTTTCTTTTGTTATTGGATAAAAAGAGAGAGGTCAACTTTAAGCATTTCTTAAATTGACGTCGATTTTTATAAGGAAGGCCGTACATATGTGTTTATAATTTATAGGAATAAATCAAAATTGTTTAGCTTAACTTTTCCCGTCCGAATTAGTTACTGGAAAGAACGCTTTTCTGCCTGCTTGTAATGTCTGCTTACACACAGCAGTGATGGTTTCTAGGACAGATGTTTCCCAACCAGTGACAAATTTATTATGAACAAAACAAAACATGAATGACTTTCAATATGTATTATTTACTTGTAATTGATATTGAAAAATATTCGTTCTGTTCTATTTTATTCATTGTGACATTCGGTCAATTTTGATGCAAACTTAAGGACAGTTTTTTTTTATATGATACAATATGTGACTTTTAAACCTATAATGTGAAAAATAAGTCAATGCGACGTTATAATATCATTAACTTTTTTGAATCTCTGTAAATCTATTCAAATGTAACAATTACGTAAAATAAAATTCATTTTATAACAATTGAAAGTATGACTAGGATTGTGTATGGAAAGAAACGCGAATCATAATAATTTCCTTGATTAAAAAAATCATAAAGATGACACTAAGTCGCTTTTTAAAGGTGCACCTACACACACTACGGGTATTCCTTAATAAAACCGTGTTGTAATTATACCAAATAAAAAAGCTTATTACTTTTGATGGAATGTTGAGAACATATTTTACAAATTCTTTTTAATTTTGCCTTATGGAAAAATAAAATAAAATCGAACCGAACCGAGTCTGCCGAAACATATTTGAGGTTGTTGAAAAACAACGTACATCCAACTTTGTTTTTTCTAAAATTCTCCAAAGCGAGGTAACGTTTTTATAACTACATACCGTACTACAAGAAGGTCTGAACTTCTTAGAAAACTAATTTTCCACTTTTACCGAATAAAAAACGATTTCTTTAAGTGAGAGAGTATAGAGAGCCAGTATACATAATTACAAGTTTTAAAAGATTGTCTCGCTTAGGCTCTAAGTAAGTTTCTACGTTCCTTCCCAAATTGTATGTTTTCTGTATACTTGTAGTGTAGTTCAGTTTACTCATGATCCCAGAATCGGTTCAAAGCGTGCATTGCCAAAAAAAACACAATTTAAAAGTTTGGGTATAGATGCGTTTTCATGCGTAAAGCTTCTGCTAAATTGTTGAAACCCAGGTTTTTTTTTTAAATAAATAATTATAATATATGTCGGAGCGTCTATAAAATAACGGTTGGATCGAGGGGGAGTTGAGGGTATATCGAGAAACCCCCACTTGTTTGTGCAGTATAAAGTTCACTATAGGCGCCATGCGGGAGAGATTCCACTTAAGTTATTCTACGAATGTAGTCATTCTACTAGTGCTAAGCTAGTGTCGTGGTTCTGTTCGTTATAGTAATTCTTCTAGTGCAGGCAAGGAGGATGGTGTTGCTGAGAGCCTGCCCCGTGTTACACTGAGATAAGTATTGTTGCTATTGGTTTGCATACTTTGGTGTTATCATGTGATTACGTACCTCACGTTACACTGGTGTGTGATTGTGGTGGGGACGTGTTACGGTGTGGTCGAACTATAATTTCACTATACTGAATATATAGTGCGTTACGCTGTCTTATTACTGATAATGATTAATTGCATAAGAAAGAGAGCAAGTTGAACATCCGCTCTCACACTTTTATTATTTTTAGCAATTAGTGCTATCCTGACGAGTTTCCGAGATCAAAATTGGTATCTTATATTGAATCTCCGACATACGAGTATATTTTAACACAAGTGAGGGAGATAAATGATCACACAGTTCACTTGATGATAAATGAGTTCTATGGCCCCTAGGTATCTTTATATTCGATTAAGAAAAATTAAAAATAATACGAGACCTTGGTTATAAGGCACAGCTTAAACTTTTCTTACCGTTACAACCTATTAAAGTCCACTGCTGAACATGGGTCTCCCAAGGCGCTGGGTCCCATCATCTGGTTTGTTTCCCTCTGTCGCCTCTTCACACCAACGGGATGATATGAGGTGGTGTATGTTCCTACACTGCCACTACACAGTGATTACATTAAAGAGTTTTCTTATATATAAGAGAATCAACTTCCACATTTCATACGGTGGTTGTCGTAAAAGGCGAAGATAAAAAGCAGCATATTCCAGAAAACACCTAAATATAATACTGCGGTTGCGAAATCCTGTGACGCGTAGCAACTATGGCAAATAACCCTTCTATGAGACAATCTATGTGGGAAGCCTATGTTTAGTAGCAGACTTTTGATCGACTGTAATGAATAAACGAATAAATGACCCAAATTTCACGGACTAGTGATATAGAATAGCATTACCAGTGCAAAAGTATCAGCGTTGTGTCTATCAACCCATGTATCAAGCTTTTGATTGATTGCTATATGCTGATGGGATGTAATTATAATGATAATGATAATGATGATGATAATGATATTCAGAAATGAATTAAGATAGTCAATGTTGCTGTTTTCGTTTTACATAGATCAAAAATTAAATATACTTTTTCAATATAATATACAATTGAGTTAAGTTTTAATTTGAAATTAGGTAATTAATTTAAATCTGAAACAAGGAAGTATCTCATTATATTGGTGCATATAAATATAATATTAAATAATAATAATATTGATACATATAACAAATATCATGTGAATATTAAATGCCGTCCATCTTTTGATTGCTATCTATAACTTTTCGGGAAGGCATGCGTCGAACATTAGACTATTTATGACTTGAAATTATCCATTAGTATCCTCTGAGAAACGTTATATTTAAATGTATTTTATATACTGTGTTATATATAAATATTTATATCTTTTTCATTCATTCATATTTGGAATTCGAAAGTCCACTACTGAATATAGGCCTAACCATAGACCTGCAACGCACAGGGAGAATATTTGCGATAGTATAAATATAGTATCTATAGAAAATTATTACCTCCTTCTATATTTAAACTACTTCGTTAGTCTAGTGGTTGAAGTCCCGGATTCTAATCCTGTGTCGGACCAAAATAGTTATTGGGATTTTCTGTCAAGAAATTTTCAGTAGCAGTCCGGAGTAAGAAATTTGACGGTGTTTCATCCTCGTGCTTCGGAAAGCACGTTAAGCCGTTGTTTATTGCCGTATCACGACTATGAATGTGAGGGGAGTGCACCTAAGATTGCGCTATCATTCGTGGTCTATAATCCAGTTCTGAGAAGATAGTTAGTCTCCATTGAGACTGGTCACCGTGACCGAAATTCAATTTAGAGGACAATGTTATCAAAATTTTCGGTGTAACGATATTTTTTTAACATATTGTTAATAGTATACTTTTAAAAAGAAAACAAACATTTTAATAAAAATACGTCTGTAAAGTTAAGCAGCCAAAATTTTCTTAAAAGGTCGTAAATTTGTATTCATTTCATTCTATTATTTTTTTGTTGTTATGTCTTTGAGAAATTGAAATGAGTTATTTGAAAAAGCAGTAGAATCAAAAAACTTTTATCGCTCCTAAACAAAAAAGATAAAAACGTAACCCTTTAATTCACGTAGAAGGGGTTATTCGTCATCTCGCCCGACAAAAACTCGTCCGATCTGGCGACTTGGCACCTTTCGAATTTACCTAATATTTCTGTCGTCAACTCGCACGCTCGTACAAAGTACAGCCAGGTAAAAAAAAATTAAACTAAATTTTAAAAACGACTTCAAATAAAACGACATTCTATTAAATCTTAAAATAAAGCTACTGACTAACTATTGTTGTTTTATATCCGAAATAGATATATATACACATAAAAATACAAAAAATATTTCGGCCGTAAAGAGAACAGCGCTCTTCTACACTGCCGAGCTAAACAGGTTTATGCTCACAAAAGGATAGCGCTATCTCTTTCTTTTTATCTAACCCTTTATCTCCATCGAAATCGTGGCGCATCGTGACGTCAGTCAGTAAAGCGTACTTTACTGCGCCCGCGCATATTAAGCTGCGATATGGATTAATTTTTTTATTAAAATGTGGGTGTTTTTAGTGTTTTTTATGTACGTTGGAGGTAAGTTTATTTAATTTATTTACATAGTGTTATTATGTCTTAATGAAATAAAAAATGTCGAAAATAAGTACCTAATTTTCTCATCTGCCCAATTTTCATATTGATTAGTCAAAGTAAAGTAAATAATTATCATTTTATGAAATACCTTTACATTTTATTACTACTAGTTTTATTTTAGTACTGTCCTAACAGAGCAGGGTTAAATATTTTAAAAAATGTGACTTTTGTGGCCGCCATCTTGTTTTGTCCTATATTGACTGGCATTGGAATAAACTATGAGAAATAAATTAAATATTATAAATTATTTTAACGATTTTTTATGACTATAAGTAATAATATATGCGAAATTTATAAAAAAAATTGCTTTGCTTTGCCTAGGTAATTATTCACGATTTGATTCAAAAAACCGGTTTCAATAATAACAATTTTTTAGGAGTTGAATCACAATCTGGTCCATCTAATTCTGGAACTGGTCTGAAAACAATTATTTCAAAAGAGGAAAGCCAGTACTTCTTCGCGGGGACCATAAATATAATTTGCATAGGAAAAATATAGGATCCTGTGTTTGCAGATGCTCCAAACGAAGTATATGCATAGCAAAGCTTACTATAAATACTGATAACTCTATCAAGCGGGAGGTTAGACACAACTGTGAGCCGGATTTTCCGTCAAATGAGTTGGAAGTAGAATTCAAATAGTGCATGGAAAAAGTGAAGACTGACTATACTGTACCCATACCAAGTGTTTTTCGACAGAGTGTTGCTGAGCTAAAAGACAAAGGAACCAATCTCATCCAAAAAATTCCTCAATTTAAAAATGTTAAAAATTAGTTTTACCGAAATAGAAATAAATCACTGGGTGTAAAAAAAATTATGTTGTAACACTTTAAAGCAAGTTGTCGTGCCCGAAAAATTCAAAAGTTTTTTATTAGCTGATTACTACAGCTCGAAGAATAGAATTTTGGTTTTCGCTAGTGATAATTGTAAAACAATATTGGCAAATTGTAATTTGACAGTTTTATGTGACGGACCTTTTAAATTTTGTCTAAAACCCTTCCAGCAATTGTACACCTTAAATGTTGATTTAGGAAGCAGTGAAACACATACTAAGGGGTGCTAAGAATCTCCGGTGGAGGTTCGGTTGCCACCTACGACGACTCGACCTGGCAACTTATAACGCACGCACCCTGAGGACTGACGAGAAGATCCTGGAGCTGGAAGAAGAGATAGACAAGTTGCGCTGGAATATTATAGGATTATCCGAGGTCCAAAGAGAGGGGGAGGACACGGTAATCCTCGAATCCGGCAACTTGTTCTATCACCGGGAGGGCGACCATCTGTCCCAAGGAGGTGTCGGATTTATCGTCCACAAGTCTCTCGTTAACAACGTTGTAAAGATTGGGAGTGTCTCGACGAGGGTTGCGTACCTTATACTCGGAATCACCAAACGGTATTCGCTGAAGGTCATAGAGGTTTACGCACCAACCTCGGCACACCCCGATGAGGAGGTGGAGGAAATGTATGAGGATATCTCTAGAGCCATGCATTCCTCCAAAACCCACTACACGGTGTTAATGGAGACTTCAACGCAAAACTAGGCACAAGAGTACGGTGAGCTGAAAGTAGGAAATTCGGAATAGGGCAACGGAACCTGGCGGGCCAGCAGCTGGCCGACTTCATGGAAAAGAGGACTCTTTATGATGAACTCTTTCTTCCAGAAGCGGCCCCACAGGAAGTGGACCTGGTCGAGCCCGAAGGTTCGACAAAAATGAGATTGACTTCATTATGACGACCAAGCGACAACTGTTCAGTGATGTCTCAGTGATCGTGAGGGTGAAAACCGGCAGCGATCACCGAATGGTGAGAGGCACTGAACCTAAACGTTAAGTTGGAAGGTCACGTCTAATGATCAACGCTCCGTCCCCTCGTGCTCTAATCCAAAATCCCGAAACCTTTCAGCTCGAGCTACGAAACCGTTTTCAGTGCCTAGAAGATTGCAATGCAGTGGACGATATGAATGACAAGCTCGTGGAAACTGTCCATGCGGTCGGAGCTAAGTTTTGCAAGACCCGCCGCAGAAGAACACAAAACTCTCCGATCACACTCTTAATCTCATGGCTGTTAGACGGGATATGAAGCTGCAGTCTTCAGTAGATTTGACAGAATACAGGCAACTGAACAAACAGATCTCAAATGCCTGCGGCGGGACTTACACAACTTTAATACTGCTCGTATTGAAGAAGCGATCGAGCGGAACCAGGGCTCAAAGTCTTTGCTAGAGATCTGTCTGCTAGAAAGAGCCAACTGTCGAAGCTGAAGACCGAGGTGGCAGCGTCGTTTCCGGGACACCTGAGATTTTGAGTGAGATTGAGAGGTTCTATGGGCAGCTGTACACGTCATCGTCGGAGCCACACGCAAGTGTGAGTAACGATATAAGAGCGAGTCTTATCCGACACTATTCCGATGATATCCCGAGCGTCATCTGAGCCAGATTAGAATAGCTCTCCAGCACCTTAAAAACGGCAAGGCCCAGGCGAGGATGGAATTACAGCGGAGCTTCTGAAAGCGGGTGGAAAACCGGTACTTGAAGTCCTTCAGAAGCTCTTTAATTCCGTCCTCCATGGTGGCACTACTCCGGAGGCGTGGAGCAGAAGTGCGGTGGTCTTGTTCTTCAAGAAAGGCGACAACGCTCTCTTGAAGAACTACAGACCGATTTCCCTTCTGAGCCGCGTCTACGTGCTGTTTTCGAGAGTCATTACGAATCGTCTCGCACGCAGACTCGACGACTTCCAGCCTCCCGAACAAGCCGAGTTCCGAAAAGGCTTTAGCACCATAGACCACATACATACCCTTCGGCAAATTGTACAGAAGTCCGAGGAGTACAATTTGCCATTATGTCTGGCGTATGTGGACTATGAGAAAGCCTTTGATTCCGTCGAAATTTGGGCGGTGCTGCAGTCCCTTCAGCGGTGCCAAGTGGGCTGTCGGTATATCGAGATGCGGAAGTGTTTGTACAGTAGGGCTAAGATGGCTATCCGAGTACAGAACCAGAGTACGAAACTTATCCAACTGCAGAGAGGTGTAAGACAGGGTGACGTTATATCCCCGAAACTCTTCACCGCTGCATTGGAAGACGTTTTCAAGCTTCTGGACTGGAAAGGATACGGTATTAACATCAATGGCGAGTACATCACTCACCTTCGATTTGCCGACGATATAGTCCTTATGGCAGAATCGCTGGAGGACCTAAGCACTATGTTCAATGGCCTCAATAGTGTCTCCCAACGGATAGTTCTTAAGATGAACATGGACAAAACAAAGATCATGTTTAATGTCCATGTCACACCTATGCCGGTAGTTGTTGGGAGCACTAAGCTCGAAGTTGTTAACGAGTATGTTTACCTGGGACAAATAGTCCGACTAGGTAAGTCCAACTTCGACCGAGAGGTCAATCGACGGATTCAACTCGGCTGGGCAGCGTTCGGGAAATTACGGCACATCTTCTCGTCAGGTATACCTCAAAACTTGAAAACGAGGCTGTACAACCAGTGCGTGTTGCCAGTGATGACCTACGGAACTGAGACGTGGTCCTTCACTGCTGGCCGGATGAGGAAGCTCAAGGTCGCTCAGCGAGCTATGGAGAGGGCTATGCTCGGAGTCTCACTGCGTGATAAAAATAGAAATGAGGATATCCGCAGTAGAACCAGAGTGACCGACATAGCCCAACGGATTAGTAAGCTGAAGTGGCAATGGGCCGGCCATATAGCTCGAAGAACCGACAACCGATGGGGAAAAAAGGTTCTCGAGTGGCGGCCTCGTACCGGCGGACGAAGTGTAGGGCGTCCCCCCACTAGATGTAGTGACGACCTGGTAAGACATGCAGGAAGTCGATGGATGCAGGTGGCTCAGGACCGTCCTTTGTGGCATTCTTTGGGGGAGGCCTATGTTCAGGAGTGGACTTGTGAAGGGCTGTAATGATGATGAATGATGAAACACATACTAACATCATACCTGTGATTTATGCATTATTGCCAAACAAAACTAAAATAACTTACAAAGTGTTGTTTTCCCTGATCAAGAGTCAAATTCCTCAGTTCAATCCAAAAAATATTATACTCGACTTCGAGCAGGCAGCAATGTCAGCGATCACAGATGTATTCCCAGATACTTGCATTTGTGGGTGTTTCTTTCATTTTTGTAGAAGTTTGTGGTGAAAAGCTGACGAAGTGGGCATTACAAAATCTGCACTGGCTCGAAAACATGTAAAAGTTGTACTTTTTTGGTACATTTACCTAAAGAATTTATTGAAAGTGGTTGGTTGTACATTGTCTCATTGCCCCAACGATGAAACAATTGTCCAATTTAATAATTATTTTGTAGGAACATGGTTAAGTGAATCTTCATTTTTTGCTGACAAATGGTCATGCAGTAACAATCATCATCGTACTACAAATAATAGTTGAGAGCTGGCATGCTACTATAAGCAAAAAAGTAAAGAGTAAACCGAAAAGCATTTCGGTTTACTCTTTACTTTTTTTCTTATTTTTTGACTATCTTCTATCTATAATTTTTTTTCTCATTTTTTGACTATCTTACTACGAGAAGATAATTATTATCAAACTGTATACTTAAAAGGATCAATTATTACGACAAAACAGAAAGAAACTATTGATAAACATATTGCTACCACAATTACCGAACTCAGACTCGGAAACATAAGTATTGAATTATGTTTTGAAAGTCTTATATTATAATTTTTTGAATATTTTGATTTGACGATAAATAAGAACAAAAATCGTGATCTGTGATTATACTGACAATTATTGTATGCTGTAAGAAGTAGTTATAACAAGCCAAATGCTCTTGTGATATTATTGATTTTTATACTTAGAATGCTTTAATGATATTGTTGATTATATTTTATATTTTTGATTACATTTTTATACTTAGATAATAACAAACCAAATGCTTTTGTGATATTGTTGATTCTATTTTGATATTGTTGATCATACTTTTAAACTTAGCTAAAAAACAAGCCAAGTGCTTTTGAGAATAATTATATAATTTAATTTTTTTTTTGACTTTGATCATTATTTGGTGTAACATGCTTTTATATTTTTGAGATGTTGATTTGTGAAATATATCTAAAATTATGATATAATAACATTCTGTTTTATTTTAAAGTCCAAC